>OV277354.1:0-245000 GCA_922984085.1 Sicus ferrugineus | reverse complement strand
GTGGGTGGACATTAATAAAAATATGACACCTGGAGATCAACGTACCGGAGTATCGGCCACTGAAGGGATCGTCATACATTCCACTACCAAGAAAGCTGCAGGAGAAGCATGCGTGAATTAACGTAAAAAATAACGAGGCATACTGCTTCAAGTGGGCTATAATATCAGCCGTAAATCCATCTGATTATAATTTACATAGAGCTTCCAGCTATCATATAAATAATATTGAAGCTGCTAGCACTGGTAAAGGGAAAAACGTTGAACTTCAGTGGACTGGACTTTCCACTATCTACCACAGAAGTCTCCCGATTCGAGGAATTAAATTTAGACGTGAGTTTGAATGTGTTTGGGTACGATGAGGAAGTCGGTGGCATCATGCTACCCTATTACTCCACCAAGCAGGAGAAGGTTACGCACATCAACCTGCTCCTGATTCAGGAGGAGGAGCAGTCCAACTAGGTGTGGATAAAAAGCATGTCAAGGTAATTTAAAATAAAACTAGTTGTTAGTGATTTCTTAATAGTGATAAAAAGTCAGTCTTAGTGATAAAAAGTCAGCAAACTAACCCCCAACACAGGGTGTATTTCTGCAACAGCTGCCTGCAGTATTCGCACAATGCGATTACTGCAGAGCAGCAGAAATTAAATTGAACAATCAGTATAAAACGTGGTCTTTCATATTGTGGAGACAATTTAACGTTCCACAGATGGTTGCTTCCTTGAGCAAGTAGCGGATTGAAATGACAATTCCAACTGCGGAATGCTATTGATATAGGTTGACTGCTTTGGATTATTTGGAAGAGTTGTAGTTTTGCAAAATCAGCGAATTGTACATGCGGAATTTTCCACATAAATATCAGTTACACTCAGTTTTAATTTTTCGTTTGCATCGTTTGAATAAATAGCATTTTCATCAGATTTGGAGGGTAGTAATGCAAGTTCATGTTTTATAAGCATTTAAGATAATTTTACTAAAATCTTCAGTATCCTTTATTTCAAGTTCTTTCTCCGAAAACCAACCAGCATTTTTCAGTATATTACTTTCGATCGGATTCAAAGAGACATAATTTTTATACATTTCACCCGTCTATTCGATACGTTCCTCGATGCGTTGAAATTGTTTGAATTATGCTGGAGCTATCGTCTACCGGAACGTGTCAACAAGCTTAAATATAGTAGATCAAGCCGACAGAAATATTTCGTATTACGTAGTTGAATATGTCGTCAATTTTTCTTATAGGGTAATGTGAACTTGTAATTCGTTCATTTACTCCAATCTTGCAATCCACACATAAACGCACTCCTCCAATTGGTTTCGGAATAACCACTAATGGCGAACCCCAACCACTTGATTTAACAGGTGTAACTATACCTACCATTTGTTGGTTCCGAAGGGATGGCAGATTAGTGGGAAGGGGGAAAGAGGGAGTAGTGAGGGTTTACACTTCGCTTAAAGGTTTCGACGCTGTAAGTGGGCGGGAAGACTATTCCACAATCCAATGACGAGACCGAAAAACGAATTCTCACGGTAATGCGTGGTTCGTTGGAACGGAATCGATACATAAAAGGGGTGCACCCCTCTGGAATGCCGAATAGTTCTGCTAAATACCTGAACCGGAGGAATCAGGCCGGCTACTTCAGAGAAACATTTACCATGAAAGTTACGGTGAAATAATGATGCACACCCTACATCACGACGACGCTCCAAGGTTTCAATAGAGCTGGATACCCTACTGTCCCCGATAAGTTTTAACGCACGACATTGGACACGGTCTAGAAGCTGAAGATATGCCCGCGACGCTCTCGACTATATATGCAACTTGTACTCCATTTTCGGACGGATATAGGTGGTGTAGATACAACGAAGATCGGTTGAAGTGAAGTATTTCTTACACCGCTTAAGAAAGCCTAAACACTTGGCTGCTTCTTTCGACACGTCAAAGATGTGATCGTTCCAGCGTAGATCGCATGGGATTGATATGCCCAGAACATCAAGAGCCTCCGACTCATTAGTATCTACACCACCCATATTTAGAGGTGGGAAGTTGTCACCCGCCAGACGTTTGAGGGTTAATAAACAGCATTGGGTCTTCCGCTCATTAAAATCGACCCGATTCGCTCGACCCCACTCCTGAATTTTTTTGAGGTCAGATTGGAGTGTGTCATTCATAATTCTGCGTTTTCTAGTGATCTCCAGAATAGACAGACGCCTGGAAAATGAATATGAATGACAAATGCTGCTGTCATCAGCAAACGAGTAGACGGGGTTTGATGTCAATGACAGAAGGTCATTGATAAAAAAGAGAAAGAGAGTTGGAGACAGGACCGAACCCTGCGCAACTCCAGCATTAATGGAAGCAAAGCCGTTTATCACAACCCGAATAGAACAAACGAGTAGAAGGGGTTTGATGTCAATGACAGAAGGTCATTGATAAAAATGAGAAAAAGAGTTGGAGACAGGACCGAACCCTGCGGAACTCCAGCATTAATGGAGTGCTCGAGCTAAACGATAAATTAAAGAGATTGCGCAATGGGCGAGCCAGTGTTGAGGCGCACTTTCTCAACACATGGGCTGAAATGCCATCCGGTTCCGAGGATTTGTTGACATTGAGGTCTGCAAGCACTGTTTTAACAGCTCACGTTCGAAAATGCATCTTAGGCAAAGCATGAGATACACCATCGACCGAGGGCAGTGGTAGGCTACTCTCAGGAAGAGAGAAGTTTTCACCAAACATTTTGGCTAATAAGTTTGCCTCATCAATCGAGTGAGTGAAGATCTGATCATCCTTGAGGAGAGTTGGAATGGACGATTGCGTCTGATTCTTCACTCTCCCCACGAACGACCGAAAGTTCTTGCTACCCTTATGGTATTCAAGAACTCGTCTAAGGCGCTGTTCGTATGGAACTTTTTCGCGCTTTAGAGTGGCATTGCACCTATTTCTGGCCTAATTGCGCAGGAGTTTAGTATCAGTAGTTTTGTTTAAACACCAATTCCTAAATGCTTGCTCTTTAGACCTGACTACTTGTCTGCAAGTCGCTTTAAACCAGGAATGATCTTTTGGTTTAATGGAAGTTCTTTTATTGGGTATGAAAGACCCCATACCAAATAAAATTATATCTTCTACCAATTTTGCTGCAGCATTTGTGTTTCTTTCCATGAAACACAATTGCCAATTGAAACGGCTGAAAAGGCAGTTCAGCGCATCCCAATTAGCCTTATCGTAAAGACACACTGTCCGCTTCAGAGCTGGCTGATGAGCGCATTGAAGACTAGAATATGGGAAGGTAGCAGAAATTGTAGCGTAGTCCGAATTACCAAGAGGTGTAGGAACATTCACATCATACTTGCTGTGATGTGAAGTTAGAAAAAGATCCAGAATATTTTGGTTTTGTCCATCAACGCAGAGAAAGTGCGTTGGTTCCTTCACTAATTGAGTCAAATTATTAGACTCGGCAAGTAACTCAACATACAAACCCTCGGGTGTTGTGTGACTCGAATGACGTAACCAATTGGAATTATGAACATTGAAATCACCAGCAACAACAATTTCACTTTTCGGATACGATTCCAGAACTCCAGGCAGCCTCTCTAGACACGGGCTTCTATAGATGAAGCAGAAGTGCAGGATGTGCAACTGGATATTGAACTTAACCCACATGGAGCTAAATTCGGCATCCGTCGTGCAAAGGTATTGCTGACACTGGTACGCGACGTCATTACGAATGTGTAATGCGAGGCCTCTGTGTGGTGAAAAGAATGGCACTAAATGGTACCCAGGCATGTGAAAATCCAGTGGATCTGCACCTTCAGACACCTGGGTGTCACTTAGTGCTATTACATGCGGTTGGTGGGTACAAATATGGGCATAGACCGCGAAAAAATTCTCCCTCAAGCCACGTACATTAGTGGAATCTATGCGGAATTTTTTCGTCGCCAACCACTATAAGGAAGTGTAAGGTCAGCTTTACAAGCGGCCACGCGTACGTCGCAAGCAAAGCAAAACCCGACAAGACAAGTGTCATGCCTTTATCTTGCTGCGCTTCAGCCCACGGTGCACTCTCAGCCGCCTGCACACCTAACGGTACCAGGAAGAAGGAGGAGGAGTAAAAACAAATTAAATGCTAGACTTTACTACGGAGAGCATAAATAAGCCCCTCGCTTAATTCTCTACATTCCGTTTGATAGACTGTTTTTGCTATTTATTATATATTTTGTGATATTTATGTTTCTTGAATTTTTTATGTGTGTACACCCGAAGGGAGTAGGCTATAATATATTGACTTTGTTCTTCCGTTTGTAACGCAGAGAAGGAGACGAGATAGATATAGAAAAGTATATATATATATATGTATATTCTTGCTCAGCGTCACCTCCTGAATCGATTTAGCCCCGTCCGTCCGTCTGTCTGTCTGTTGAAATCACGATTACGGGAGAACGAAAAGATATATCGCAATGAAATTTGGCACAAATAGTTTTTGTTGTAGGGCACTTTGGGATTGAAAGTGGGCGAGATTGGTTAACAACCACACCTACTTTACATTCAGAATTTAAAGGCACCTCGTGTGAAAAATTGTTGTAATGTGAATATCTCATAAACCGTGTGAGATATTAAGGTATACTTTTATTTCGCAACATTTAGCGCCATTACTGAAATTTTTGCAAAAATGAGCGTCCCACGCCCACTGAAAACAAAGTTGGCAATATCTCATTAACGGTATAAGATATTGAGATGTAGTGTTATCAGGATATATAGGGAAGCATTACCAATAATCTTGCCGGAAATTGGTGTGCCACGCCCACTCATACAAAAGTTGTCAATATCTCGTAAGCGGTATAAGATATTAACACGTAGTTTTATCACTAGGTATCACTACAAGTATTACCAATTTGTATACAAAAAATGGGCGTGGTCCACCCACTTATAAAAAAGTTGTCGATATCCCACAAACCGTTAAAAATATTAATACGTGATTCTATCTAGCAGTACCTATAGACATTACAAAAACATTTGCCCGAAATGGGCATGGTACGTCTACTTACACATATATATACATATATATATATTACACACATATATATATATATATATATATATATATATATATATATATATATATATATATATATATATATATATATATATATATATGTACAGTAGCTCACAGCCAAAGGGATGCAGCATTAATATAAAGAGAGAGAGAGAGAGAGAGAGCAAGCAAAAAATCATACAGGTTAGTACTTATAACAACAGTTTTGCTATGTCTATTAAATTCAAATATATTGCTCCTGTTTCAAAAGAAAAAACGTTAAAATTCGGATTTTTACATAAGCACGCTGTAAAAAAGAGCGCACACTCGGAAATCTCAACTCACAGCCAAAACGATGCACAATCATTTACCGTTATTGGCGACGGCGTAGGCTGTTCAAACAGAAAATTAGTACCTGTATGAAAGTGATATAAACCGACGGCAATTAAGTTATAGTTTTGGTATTGATTTCTTTTAAATAAATATGGTTCGCCAAACAACGGTTGAAATTCGCGAATTGGTGTTAAAACATTAAAAAGAAGGTAAAAGCCAACGCCAAATTGGCGAAATTTTAAGATTAAGCCACAGTAATGTTCAACATATAATTGAACGTTATGTACACGAAATTAGAATCGAAAATAAGAAAAAAGTGCGCATAGTAAAATATTTAATCCAAGAGATGAAAGGTGGATTCAACGAAAGGTACGCGAAAATCCACATAAAATTGCTCCAGAAATTGCGAATGAAGCTGAAAAATATTTGGGAAAGAAGAACCATCCCGAAACAATACGTAGAATACTCAGAGATGCTGGTTTCCGTGGACGCACAGCACGCAATAAACCATTCGTCAGAGCAAAGAACCGCAGTGCCCGATTGAAGTTTGCAAGAGATCGCATTAATAAAGATGCCAACTTCTGGAACACCGTGATATTTGCAGACGAAAGTAAATTTAATCTATTTCGGTCAGATGGCAAAAGCTACGTATGGAGAAACAGAGCTGCACCCACAAAATTTACGGAGCACTGTAAACACGTGGGCGACATGTAATGGTATGGGCTTGTATGTCATCTGCCGGAACCGGAAACCTTACTTTCATTGAGAATAATATGCACAAGCATAAATATTTAAGTACATATTTTAAAAAGAAATTTGCTGCAAAGCGCCAGAAAATTAAACATCCGGGAAAATTTTCGCTTTTATCAAGACAATGTGGTTACTTTGATTTTTACTAATCTTTATTTACACGCTACCACTTAGTTTTTATACGCTTAAATTTTTGTGGAGACAATATACACAATGTACTTGCTGTTACAACTATGCAAGCCGCGAGTTCGCTGAGGGATCAGTCGCTGGTTTGACGCCTTTAACTGAACTGGATTCTAGTAAGTAGCAGTTATCGCTACTTGTGGTTTTGGCAGCATATCCCAAAGGGAATGCCAACACCACCACTGCAGAATGTATTGCACCGCAAAATACAAAACGGTCACCGAAAACAAACCGACGGTCACGTACTTCCACATTGTCGCAATGCACGATGCATCGCGCTGGGCCTTATAAACAACCCTCCCTTCGTCAGCGCTAACGATAAGAGAGCTGCGCCGGCCAGCGCTCGTATGCTGACGCTGCGTCTTTACAGTAGACGAAAGTGAGCTCGATGCACTGATAAGTCAAGACGGGTAGCTACTCCGTCGCCTCAAATCGCAGCGCCGACGCTCGACAGCGTCAACAATGAGCGCGTCAGGCGACGGCCTGAAGCGAATCAGATGACTGTCGCCGATCGTCATCGTACACCACGGTAAGCAACAATGTTGGATGCCGGACAGGAAAAGAAACTGAATTTGCACTAATTTGCGTTCAGTGACTCGCGGCTTCGATGCTTGTGGGAACCACCAGGTCCGCCACAACAATGACCCGAAGCATAAGTCGGCGATTGTACAAAGTTGGCTTATTTGGAATTCTCCGTATGTGGTGCAAACTCCAGCGAAATCACCGGATTTAAATGTAATCGAGAACCTGTGGTCAGTGTTGGATCGAGAGATTCGAAAACGTACTATTGGAAACCAATCTGATCTTAGAAAAGCTTTAGAACTATAATGATGTAAAATATCTTCAAACTACTATACACTAAGAAGCTGGTAGAATCGATTCCCAAGAGGCTCAAAGCTGTAACTGATGGTAATACCTAATAGGGATACCCAACAAAATATTAAAAAAATTTATATTAAAGGTTTTTGTTTCAATAATAATTACACGTGTTGTATTTAATAGACTGCATCATTTGGCTGTGTGATGCTTTTTTACTTAAAATGTTCTTTTTTGTTGTTTGTTACTTTCAATGGATATTTCACTTGAATTTTTCTTTACGTGTTGAATAAATAAATGTTTACGAACAAACTGGTATTGACTGCATCACTTTCGCTGTGAGCCACTGTATATATAAAATGTTATAATGTGAATATCTCATAAACCGTGCGAGATATTGAGGTATAATTCTATATACACAGGAGCGACACGCAGTTTTGTATCGGAGGCTTTTGTCAAAAATTTGGGAGACTCTGCACGCACCGCGTACACCAGAATGAGAGTGCGACTAGCTGATGGCACTACTCTCCATGTAAAGACAGCCTTAATTTCGGAAGTTCAACTTGGTAGCCGAAGACATCTCTCAGAGTTTCTAGTGTTACCAACCGCTATTGACTCTGTAACACTGGGGATGGATTTCTTGGCAGAAACAGAAGCGAAGCTGAGGTGCGATGGGCACGACATAGACTTGAAATCAGACCCAGAAGATAGCAACGACTCCAAAGACATGCTGTGGACAGTGAACGAAGTTCAAGGCGGCGACGATGTAGAAACTTTCCTGGAAAGAGAACTGGAGCAGTTCGAGGCTATGACTGGGGTAACCAATGTAACGAGTCATAGAATCAACATACGAGATAAGACACCGGTCAAACAAAGATACTACCCCAAAAATCCGGCCATGCAATCAATTATAAACGGCCAAATTGATGATCTCCTGAAACTGAAGCGCATAGAGTCGTCGAAGAGTGCATATAGTTCGCCAATAGTTATCGCCAAAAAGTGCATATAATTCGCCAATAGTTCTCGCCAAAAAGAAGTCTGGCGACTGGAGGTTGTGCATAGATTACCGCCAGATCAACGCGAAGTCCATACCGGATGCCTACCCGCTGCCACGAATAAACCACATTCTGGAGAAGTTGAGGGAAGCGCGATACATTAGCATGATTGACCTGAAAAATGGTTATTGGCAAGTCCCCGTCGAACCGAAGATACACCGCGTTCACCGTTCCAGGCAGGGGCCTATACCAGTGGCGCGTCATGCCCTTCGGGCTACACTCTGCGCCGGCCACCTTTCAGAGGCTCCTGGACCAAGTTATCGGACCAGAGATGGAGCCAAACGCTTTCGCCTACCTCGGTGACATCGTGGTGGTCAGCAGGACTAAAGAGGAACACATGCAACATCTGGGTAACGTTTTCAGCAGTCTTCGCCGGGCGAATCTATCGGGATCAACGATGGAGTCTCAGAAAACCAAGATCGTCAAAGAACCAGAGAAGTATCCCGACTACGCTATCGAGAACGGTCACCTCTACCGTCACATCCCGAACGAGGTGGGTGATGACGACGAGGAACCATGGAAGCTGTGTGTGGGCCGTCCAGATCGCCAAAGGGTGCTAGTAGAAAACCACAACCAACCTAGCGCCAGTCATTTGGGCGTCCGAAAGACCATTGCCCGAATTGCAAGGAATTATTACTGGCCCGGTATGTTCCGGGATATTAGTCGGTACGTGAGGCACTGCGATTCTTGTCAGCGGTACAAGGTAGAGCAAAGGAAACCCGCTGGCGAGATGTTGACCAGAGTGCCTGAAGAACCATGGGCCACCGTATGCGCAGACTTTATCGGCCCTCTCCCACGCTCACGAAGAGGACATAACATGCTGCTTGTATTTCTAGACAAGTTCTCCAAATGGGTGGAGATAATTCCCTTGCGGAAGGCTACTTCAACGACGTTACAACGAGCCTTCCGTGAAAGAATCGTCTCAAGATTTGGAGTACCTAAGGTGCTTCTCACCGATAATGGCGTGCAGTTCACCAGTCAAAAGTTCAAAGAATACCTAAGAGAAATTGGGGTGCGCCAGCAATTTACAGCACCCTACGCACCACGTGAAAACCCTACAGAGCACGCAAACCGGACCATGAAGACAATCATCGCCCAGTACACAGGTAAAGATCAACGTAACTGGGATGAGAATATCCCAGAAATAGCCCTCGCCATCAATAGCAGTACATCTAGCACTACAGGCTATACACCTGCCTTCTTAGTACAGGGACGCGAGCCAAGGCTACCCAACGCCCTCTACGATGAAACCACTTTGGGTACCTGCAGAGCCGGTACAAAAAGCTACGCACTTACAGCAGATATTCAAGAGCACACGACAAAATATGCAGATGGCGTCGAAAGAGCAGGCGAGACACTATAACCTGTTGTGAGCCTGGTTCAGGTGGCAGTGGCACGGTGGCAGCGGCTCAGCTCGCCGGCTAATGGGGGGTTTGTTGCCACCATAGCCCTCAGCAAAACTTCGTGCCAAAAATAATGTTGCTTTTTTTTATATATATAAATAAAAGAGAACAAGAAAAAAAGTTTAGAAGAAAGGGAAATAGGGGAAGAGAGGAAATTAAAGGAGGGTAAGAAAGAAAGAGAATAAGGAAAAGAAGTCCCATGCACACGTCGTGCATGTGATGAGAGCGCCCCTTTCACCTTATCCTATCACCCTGTCATCTCACAAATTCCCAACCATTTCCCCACCACTCACCTCACCCACCCCCATTCACTTCAGCCCACTCATACCATCACCTAAACCAGGCACAATCTTACCCAGCACTCCCATCACCTGCACACATTCACCCCAAACGACAGAAGACATCACGAACCCTACCGTCCTGTCCGTCAGTGGTGGAGCCAACCCACCTCTCTTGTGACCAACAAGGTCACAACCATGGATCGCACTGGCTCCGTTCCGGTCCCCCAGCACATCAGCCCAAATGCTTTGCGTTTAGCAACGCATTCTGCTGACTAAGGGAAAAACCAAAAAAAAAAAACTCCAGTCCCCTTCAGGGCATTGCCAATGGAAGTTGCCAGAAAGAAAACTCCAATTTATTTAGTTTATTTATTTATTTCATCTACTGGGCGGCCCTTACAGATTACTTAAAAACTAAATATACAATTAATGTGTATCAAAATATTTTAACAAATCATTCTTAAATCTAAATCTGTTTGAACTGAAGTCTAAGGCATTAGATACCACGTTGCAAACAGACAAGCATTTTGAGATGGGTTCATTTTTCCCAAGATTTGTTCTATGGAATTGAGTAATAAAAGGATCCCTACACCTAAGTGTTCTCATAGGGACATAAAAATCTATACTTTCTAATAGACCTCGAGCATCAATTTTGCTATCAATAATATCTTCTATGAAGAGTACCTCCAGGGTATTTCTTCTTTGAGCTAAGCTATGTAGCCCTAACAAGCGACAACGCCCAACATAAGCTGGCATGTTTTCTGGGTCGTAAAATCGTCTCAGTGCGAATCTGGCGAAACGCTTCTGTATTTTTTAAATCTAGCAGTATGACAATCATAGGAGGGATTCCAAATGATACAACCAAATTCAAGGAGAGATCTTACCAAGCTCACAAAAATAGTTTTTAATGTAAATATATCCAAAAATTCTGTAGAATTTCTCTAGGAAACCAAGAAGTGAGTTGGACTTAGAAATTATAAAAATTAAATTTATATGTTTAACTCTAATTTATTTCAAGTAAATATATTGGTATTACAATAAGAAATCAATAAAATTCAATTTAATTTTTTCACAGCCTAATACAAATTCAATATTCAATATTCTCTTATTTTAAAAAAAAATTAAAATTTTAATACCCAATTTTAGAACTTGAAAGTTTAAATTTTAAATCAATCTTAAAATTTTAATACCAATTTTTTTTAAATTAAACGAAAATTTAAACAAATGCTAACTTCACTTCAATTTGCAGACAATTTCAGTTTTTTTTTTATTCAAAATTATAAAACTAATCCAGTTTTCTTCAATTCAAAATTTCAAACAAACCAAAAAAGGTTTATAAAGGCACTGAACATGCACTCACCCGTAGGGAATCCTGCTGATGGTACCACCATGGGGTTCCTGTGGCTATAATTTGTAGAAAAAAAACTGTTTTGTCACATTAATATTTTAAATTGTATTTTTACATTTTAAGATATCAAAAGCAACTGTACAAGAGAAAAAGAAAAAAATTTATATCGCTCCCGCTGTTCCTCCGCTGCACCAGTCCGGGTCCTCACTCCGCCGGATCTCCTTTGCAGACTTCTTGTTTCAAAAGTTTACAGGCCTCTTTTTTCCTTTTTAGACTTTATAATTTAGCATTCAGTTCACTTTTTTTAGTGGCATCCTCCACCAGCTTCCATTTTTTTTTAAACTTCAAATTCAACAATTTATTACACAGATTGTGCTGCCTTCTCTTCAATCTTCAACATTAATTGTACTCCAATTCCCGTACTAGTTTTTCCCAAACAGAATCTTCAGTTTAATCCTTTTTCACAGTCTTTTTTTTCGTTAAATTCTTTAGCGTTAAATTATATTGTTGAATTCACTTTTCCTCCTTTTCTTACTCTGATGCAGGTTCATTAGTTCGTTTTTTTTACACCTTTTTTTTCTAAGTTCTCGCTGCTGTAGCTTCACTCCGATTTCACCTGTCTGACACCACTCCCTGCCACAAACGATCTGACTTCACCCACCCCAGACACTTTCTAATCAACCAAAAACTCTCACTCCTCTCATGCTGCAGGGCCCACTCCTGTGCTGCTAAGCTAAGATGAGCACGACAGGTAAGTACATACTTACAGCTAGACATAAAACACATCAATTTTGCAAAGCTAAAAATTGAGAGCAGTGACCACACAGAAATCAAGGTCAGTTCTAACGGATTACAGTAGACGAAAACAAGGAAAGTAGACACAAACAAGGCAAGCAGAAAAAACAAATAAGCATGTTGCCAAATCTAAAGCTTGACATATATTAATATTATTTATACTTTTTTCATTTGTGTGACAGCGAAACAGGCGCACACAACAAACCTCAGACGGAGAGCTTGGAGGCCAGAAATTGGAGATATGGTACGGTCGCACCACTTGTCAAAGGCCTCGGAGAACTTCGCTGCCAATCTGGCTCCAAAATATGACGGTCCGTTCCAAGTCGTCGACTTCATCTCACCGGTGATCACCGCCATAAGGATGAACCCCAAAAAGACGAGGACAGCACACATCGGCGACCTCAAGGCCTACAGTCCTCCGGATGACATCCAGCAAGCGGGAAGTGGGGACCGTCGAACCGAGACAACGCAACTCACAATTTAACATTATTTAACATTATTTAACAATTAAACACATTAAACTAATGGGAACCCCTACGGCATCCCAAAGGCCCCAACGAAAGTAAGAAGAGTAGCGAGATAAATAATTGTAGCACACTACAGGACGTAACGGGAAAAATTCTGCATAAAAGGGAGCGTCATCCGAGAACACTACCTCAGTTGTGCAGTGATCACCAGAGGTAACACATCGCGAATCGCCACTATCATCCAAGCCTTGTCCAGTGCTGCCGGTACACACAAACAATTTCCTGCTCTACGCTACGCCACCACTGGGCAGGAATCATCACATCATGAGCAAGCAAAGAAACCTCGCCTAACCCATGTACAACGAATCACAGCCGATGCTGAAGAGACTCCGACCGCAACAGCCGCAGCAGACGAATCTAAAGCCAGTCCGGCAGGCACTACGAGCCAGGAGATTTCTAGCCCATGGGAGGCTCTGGACCCTGGTAGATTTCCACAAGTACTACAGATAGCAGTCCAACGCGCCAAGGAGAATCACAGGAAAGGTCAGCGGAAGAACTTCCGAACAGCAACCGAAGGCGACATATACCGAGTCCGCATCACCCGAGAAGTACACGTACGAGTTGGAAATCTTCCCGGAAGTAGGAAGGGGATGTGACGACGGATTTCGGCGCTACGAAATGCGCCCACAAATTTAATGAATTTAATTTTTCTTTTCTGTTGTATTATAAATTATCTTTTATTCCTATTTCATATTTTTTGTTCTACAATATGTAATACTTCTAAATTAAGTAGATTTCGTTAGTTATAATGGTGATGGTATTTATTTTAAATTTTAGGGCATACATAATTACCATTGTAAAATAATTACAATATCGCTGAACGTAGGGTAAGAAATAGAGTTAGAGCAAGACAGAGCTATGTGCGTTGTGGCGAAGAAAACGCACGAAACGGCGAAACGAAGACGCTTTGAAACACATAAAAAGAACGACACAACACATGCAACGCCAGTTGCTCGTGGACCGTGACTCGCGTAGGACCTGGTGAATCAAGCAAGTAACAAGTACTATTAGTTCGACCTCCAAGGGAAACTTATAGCAAAACACGAGCGTTTTAGACACACCGAGCGAAACACACGATCGTTAGCCCTGGCGAATTAATAGTCACAAGCTCCGCTAGACACCCTGGCCGACGTCTTTCTACACGACAATTTTCATCGCCACAACAACGCCAGTTTTTTTTCCCAACGAAGTTTTTTTCCCCCAACGAAGTTTTTTTTTCCAGCAAAGTTATTTTTTTTTCGAGCAAAGTTCTTTTTTTCCAGCAAAGTTCTTTTTTTTTCCCCAGCGAAGTTTCTTTCCGAAGTCTCTTTTTTAATTACATCGAAGTTCACAGAAGACACCTTGTTAGCCTTAATCTAATTATATGATAAGAATTGGATTTAGAAAATAAATGTGTTAAATAACAACTAACACTGGTCCCGTCTATCAATAAATTTTCTTGAATATTCGACCCTGGACAACCGTGAGCTTACCCTGGCTATAGACAAGGTCCACGGACCTAATAAAGAAACACTGCCTCTAGGAGACCGAGCCGAAAAAGGTCGTTTCACAATTTTAGTTACATTTTCTGACAAGCCAATACAGCCCGTATGAAAAACACGACCACAAATCGATGCAGATTGCACTCGGTTGAAAGTTTTAAAACGAAAATTGGAATCATTGGCATTAACTTCGCCTTTACATTTTCCACAAAAGATTTTCATGATCGCAAAACCAGTCCACACAGTAGCAATGTACAACGAGAACTGAAATTCTAAACTAAAATTATTTTTAATTGTCCAGACTCCAACACCTGATGAAATCAATCTATAAAAATAAAAACACAACACAAGGGAATATTATATATTAAATGTAATTACTATTATTATTATTATTATTATCTTTTTTGAACAGTGAATTTACTTGTTTTATATGCGATTCATCTTTTCGTTGCCCCTCTGTCTCGAATGCTTCTTTTGTACGTGATAATTGCTTTTCTTTTGTTTCCAATTCCAAATCTAAAGGTTGCATCCTTTTCTGAAGCTCTATTTCCAACTCCTTTAAGCGTTTTGAAGATTAAGAAAGTTGGTACTTCATTGCATCTAAATCATTGGGGTGAGATCGGTTAACAACCACGCCTACTTTACATACGGAATGTAAAGGGACCTCGTCCCCTTTTTTTATATTTAAAAATTTTATAATGTGAATATCTCATAAACCGTGCGAAATATTAAGTTATAATTTTATTCCGGAACAAATTTTTGCAAAAAATTGGCCTGCCACGCCCACTAATAAGACAGTTGGCAATATCTCATAAACGGTATAAGATATTGAGATGTAATATCACGATGTATTGGGAAGCATTACCAATAAGCTAGTCAAATATGGGCGTACCACGCCCACTCATACAAAAGTCAATATCTCGTAAACGGTTTAAAATATTAATACATAATTCTATCCAGCGATATCTAGAGACACTAAAAAAAATTTGCCCAAAATGGGCGTGGTACGCTTACTTATACAAAAGTTGTTAAGTGGCGAAATTATAATTTTTTCCGTTACTCGGGTGTAGGGTATTTAGATTTCGGCCAGACCGAAGACAACACTTTTCCTTTTTCAAATTTATCGAAGTCATAGCGGTCTCTATTTTTTCCTTTCGCATGCGAACTGCTTCTATAGCTTTAGTACTCCTAGCGGATTGCTGGGGTGATTTTTCCTGCATGCAGCTCAGGATTGTGCCGACAAAAATCTACGTATTGTGAGCTGTTCTGCTGTGGTAAGGACAACAACAGAACAGCTCACAATACGTAGATCGTATTTTTTGTGAAAAAGATTATTTTTAAAAATTTAGACGATAGGAAAATTATCAAAAACAGAACTCACTCTTGTTAGTCTGTAAGATTAGTTATAATCATAGACTAAATAAATAAACGAAATAAAATTAATTAACTTATAAATTATGGAATAACTTATAAACTATGATCTTCATGAACCTTGAATGCGAGCAGAATTCAACTCGAGTACCGAATTATCTCATAATTCGCACTTTTAACACATGTAAATCCCGCGCTGGTCAAAAATGAACACCATTTTTAAGATTACTATACCACTTTTTATTTGATAATTTATTTTCTCACTAACATATCTTAATCATCAAACTCAGCCAAAAGGTATACTATAAAACCGTAAAAATCGAAATGTTGGGTAAAAAAAATGCTGCTCGAAACTTCCTATCATAATAATGCTGCGAAGCCCAACGACTATACAGCTAACAAAATACCGTGAAGAATAAACACTTCTAATAAACATATTGTACTCTAAATTTCATTGATCTAGTTTTTTCTATGAATTCTTATCGATTATTATTATGCATATTTCTAGCAATCTTATACTTTGGAGTTTCACTTTGAAAAGAACGATTATTTTTCTGATTCTGTTCTTACAAAGCAGTACTTCCTGAAAACACATATAGATGAGGAATATCCATTTACTTTCGAAGGCCCTGAAGTATACAAGTGCAAGGTTAGTCTTTAATTGTGATGTAAATGAGTTACGGTGTATTTAATTTTTTTAGGGATGCTTTATAAATTGGGAAAAAAAAATGAATCTGACCGTAAAGACCATACGAAAAAAACAAAAGCACAAGGAACGCGGCGAAGTTCGAACTATTGTGAAGCATGTTCCAAATGATTCATTTTTTAATTTTTTCAACCCTCCTGAATTTCCCGAAGATAAAAGCGAAATCGACGAGGAATCTCAAGGGGTATTGATGTATTTCCTGCATATATATGCATATATATAATAAAATTCTGTATAAGATTTTAGCAACAGATTTCGAAATTGGACATTTTCTAAGAGCACGCGTTATTCCGAAAGCTGTTCTGTATTTCACAGGAGACGTTGTTGACGGTGATGATGAGGATGGATATGAAGAAGATGATGTTGGTGAAGAAACCGAATCCGACAACGAAAAATCTGGGAGTGTCGGGAATACCGTTGTCAAAAAATCTAACCCTAATGAATGTCAGAATCAGTGAATTTAATTTTTGATTAATCAGTGTCACTAAAAATTTAAAAATACACAGATATGAATAAAGAAAACTACATTTCTTAGCAAATTTTTATTTATTTATTTCTTCATTAATTTACTTATTTTACCAAATGAAGCTAAAAAAACTCTTACACTATTTGAAAGTATGAAATTATTACTTGAAATTATTCACAAAAATTACACGATTAACGAAAATCGTGGTGTATGACACCAAATTTATAATCCAAAATCCAGACAGCTCTGTATATAAAACCGTGCCTCCAATATATATTATACATATTTTATTATGAAATGACCATTTCAGTGCTTGATTTAAAAATAATTTAAAATATTTGATTTTGCTTATTTTGGATTACAGTTGGCATTTGCTACAATAACAAGCATACTGTTGTGTCGTAATCACGGTCGAAATTCTCCATTTCTACTGTAATATAGAGACCTATTGGCGGAAAAATGCACGTGAATATAGAAATAAAATAATATGCATAAGAACAAAGCAATTAAAATATAGCACGTCGAGCACCGTTAAGAATAATAATATTAATTGCCAACAAACAAACAAAAAAGGACTAAAACAATTACAGCCAATTATTTTGAATCCAGAATATTAGAATATATTATAGTTCATTAGAATATAATTTGCACTAGTAACATATAAACTGTCTTTGGCTAGGTTAAATACTCTACTTTCTTAATTTAGTATTATATCTTTGGAACGTAGGGCATGTAAACAGGTAAAACCACGCCTATTTTATAATTTATAATTGCTCAGTTATAAAATGTTATGTTCTTACTATACGTATACATGAAGCATTGAATTTTCGATTACAATTTCGCCAGTTGACAAATTTTGACAAGTAAGCAATTTTGACCACGCCTAATCGCTAATATTTTGGAATGTAATTAATAAATAAATCTAAATATAATTAATAAACAAAAAATATATAATTTTTTTAATATCACATACCGCTTATATTGTTACGTAAATTTAGATTTACGGGTACGACTCTTTTAGGTTCGATATTTGGATTGTGAATAATCCAATAAAACTCAAAAGTATTCTTTTTAATTTCACAATGCCAGCTGATACCGCTGCGGGCGGTTCTAGAACTACCCAGCAAATTGTCAATCTCTCCATTTGATTTTCTTGCGCTAGATGTCTTGCAATGCTGTGGAAGGTTGTGGAACTAGCTATCTATCTCTTTCTTCCTTACGCTAGATGACATGTAGATGTCGCGATTTGGATGGTTTTCAGTAATTTCGCGAAACTTCGATTGTAAATTCGTCACACTGCCCTCCATTAAGTCACCACACCAAATTCCTTGATCCATAGGGGGTAGTCTCTCCAAGTGAACGACTTTAATTTTACCTCGCCTCTGCGTGTAGGCTTGTATGCGAAACACAACATTGTTCCGTCGCTGTATGACTTCATATGACCCTTCTTTTTCTTTTTTTTTATGGCAGATCCATGCACAGCATTTCTTGGTTCCGAAGGGATGAAAGGTTAGTGGGAAGGGGGAAAGGGAGTAGTGACGGTTTACACTTCGCTTAAAGGTTTCCACGCTGTAAGTGGGCGGGAAGACATTCGCAGGGAGACTATTCCACAATCTAATGACGCGACCGAAAAACGAATTCTCACGGTAGTGCGTGGTTTGTTGGAACGGAAACGCGACATAAAAGGGGTGCACCCCTCTGGAAAGCCGAGTAGTTCTGCTAAATACCTGAACGGGAGGAATCAGGCCGGCTACTTCAGAGGAACATTTACCATGAAAGTAACGGTAAAATTGGTTGTATCATTTGGAATCCCTCCTATGATTGTCATACTGCTAGATTAGAAAAAATACAGAAGCGTTTCACCAGATTCGCACTGAGACGATTTTACGACCCAGAAAACATGCCAGCTTATGTTGAGCGTTGTCGCTTGTTAGGGCTACATAGCTTAGCTCAAAGAAGAAATACCCTGGAGGTACTCTTCATAAATGATATTATTGATAGCAAAATTGATGCTCCAGGTCTATTAGAAAGTATATAAGATTTTTATGTCCCTATGAGAACACTTAGGTGTAGGGATCCTTTTATTACTGAATTCCATAGAACAAAACCCATGGAAAAATTAACCCATCTCAAAATGCTTGTCTGTTTGCAAAGTGGTATCTAATGTCTTAGACTTCAGTTCAAATAGATTTAGATTTAAGAATGATTTGTTCACATATTTTAATACACATTAATTGTATATTTAGTTTTTAAGTAATCTGTAAGGCCCGCTCAGTAGATGAAATAAACAAGAAATATTGTAATTTAATTTAATTTAATTTAATTTAAAGTAATGATACATCACGACGACGCTCTAAGGTTCCAATAGAGCTGGATACCCTACTGTCCTCTATAAGTTTTAACGCACGGTATTGGACACGGTCCATGAGCTTAAGATATGCCCGCGAAGCTTACCATATATGCGAATTGTACTCTATTTTCGGACGGATATAGGTGGTGTAGATTCAACGAAGATCGATCCGTTGGAGTTGCTTCGTTCGACATGTCAAATATGTGATCGTTCCAGCGAAGATCGAATTGGATTGACATGCCCAGAACATCAAGAGCCTCCGACTCATTAATATCCACACCACCCATATTTAGAGGTGGAAAATTGTCACACGCTAAACGCTTGTGTGGTAACAGGCAGCATTGGGTTTTACGCGCATTAAAATCGACCCGATTCTCTCGACCCCACTCCTGGATTTTGTTGAGGTCAGATTGGAGTGTGACATTCATAATTCTGCGTTTTCTAGTGTTCTCCAGAATAGAAGGACGTCTAAAGAATGAATATGAATGACAAATGCTGCTGTCATTAGCAAACCAGTAGACGGGGTTTGATGTCAATGACAGAAGGTCATTGATAAAAAAGAGAAAAAGAGTTGGAGACAGGACTGAACCCTGCGCAACTCCAGCATTAATGGAGTGCTCTTCGGAAGCAAAGCCGTTTATCACAACCCGAATAGAACGGCCGCTGAGGAAACTCGATATCCATCGAGTGAAAGTATTACCGACACCATAAGCAGTCAGTTCAGACACGAGTGCTTTATGCCACACCCGGTCAAATGCATTGGAGATATCTAGAGCAAAAACCTTGCTCTCACCGAACGCCATCAGATCGCCGTTGTAACGGTGAGCACGGAAGCCGTGCTGGCGATCGCTGATCAACTCGTTGCTCTCTAGATACATCATCAGGTTAGAACTTACAATGCTCTCCATGACTGGAGAGCACTGAGCAGATTGCTATGGGCCGATAATTTGCAGGATTCGTAGCCTCACCTTTTTTGGGAACTGGCTGCACATTGGCAATCTTCCAGGAAGTGGGAAAAACTCCTGAAGTAAATCATAAATTAAAGAGATTGCGCAATGGGCGAGCCAGTGTTGAGGCGCACTTTCTCAACACATGGGCTGAAATGCCATCCGGTCCCGAGGATTTGTTGACATTGAGGTCTGCAAGCACTCTTTTAACAGCTCGCGTTCGAAAATGCATCTCAGGCATAGCATGAGATACACCATCGACCGCGGGAAGTGGTTGGCTACTCTCAGGAAGAGAGCAGTTTTCACCAAACATTTTGACTAATAAATTTGCTTTATCAACCGAGTGAGTGAAGATCTGATCATACTTGAGGAGAGTTGGAATGGACGATCGCGTCTGGTTCTTCACTCTCCCCACGAACGACCAAAAGTGCTACCTTTATGGTATTCAAGAACTTTACGTCTAAGGCGCTGTTCTTAGAGAACTTTTTCGCGCTTTAGAGTGGCATTGCACCTATTTCTGGCCTGATTGCGCAGCAGTTTAGTATCAGCAGTTTTGTTTAAACGCCAATTCCTAAATGCTTCCTCTTTAGACCTGACTGCTTGTCTGCAAGTCGCATTAAACCATGAATGGTCTTTTGGTTTAATGGAAATTCTTTTATTGGGTATGAAAGACCTCATACCAAATAAAATTATATTTTCTACCAATTTTGCTGCAGCATTCTCTGAAACACAATTGCCAATTAAAACGGCTGAAAAAGCAGTTCAGCGAATCCCAATTAGCCTTCTCATAAAACCACACTTTCCGCTTCGGAGTGGCTGGTGAGCGGATTGAAGACTAGAATATGGGAAGGTAGCAGAAATTGTAGCGTGGTCCGAATTACCAAGAGGTGCAAGAACATTCACATCATACTGTGATGTGAAGTTAGAAAAATGTCCAGAATATTTTGGTTTTGCCCATCAACGCAGGGAAAGTGCGTTGGTTCCTTCACTAATTGAGTCAAATTATTAGACTCAGCAAATAACTCAACATACAAACCCTCGGGTGTCGTGTGACTCGAATGACGTAGCCAATTGGAATTATGAACATTGAAATCACCAGCAACAACAATTTCACTGTTCGGATACGATTCCAGAATTTTAGAGATTGAATCAGAGAGACTGTCGAGTTTACCAAAAATTGGCAGCCTCTCCAGACCCGGGCTTCTATAAATGAAGCAGAAGTGCAGGATGTGCTACTGGATTTTGAACCACATGGAGCTAAATTCGGCATCCGTCGTGCAAAGGTGGTTTTGACACTGGTACGCAACATTACTGCGAATGTATAAGGCGAGGCGTGTGGTGAAAACAATGGTAGTAAATGGTACCCAGGCATGTGAAAATCCAGTGGATCTGCACCCTCAGACACCTGGGTCACACTTAGTGCCATTATATGCGGTTGGTGGGTACAAATATGCGCATAGACCGCGAAGAAATTCGCCCTCAAGCCACGTACATTAGTGGAGTCTATGCGGAATTTTGAAAGAGAAAAAGAGTTGGAGACAGGACTGAACCCTGCGCAACTCCAGCATTAATGGAGTGCTCTTCGGAAGCAAAGCCGTTTATCACAACCCGAATAGAACGGCCGCTGAGGAAACTCGATATCCATCGAGTGAAAGTATTACCGACACCATAAGCAGTCAGTTCAGACACGAGTGCTTTATGCCACACCCGGTCAAATGCATTGGAGATATCTAGAGCAAAAACCTTGCTCTCACCGAACGCCATCAGATCGCCGTTGTAACGGTGAGCACGGAAGCCGTGCTGGCGATCGCTGATCAACTCGTTGCTCTCTAGATACATCATCAGGTTAGAACTTACAATGCTCTCCATGACTGGAGAGCACTGAGCAGATTGCTATGGGCCGATAATTTGCAGGATTCGTAGCCTCACCTTTTTTGGGAACTGGCTGCACATTGGCAATCTTCCAGGAAGTGGGAAAAACTCCTGAAGTAAATCATAAATTAAAGAGATTGCGCAATGGGCGAGCCAGTGTTGAGGCGCACTTTCTCAACACATGGGCTGAAATGCCATCCGGTCCCGAGGATTTGTTGACATTGAGGTCTGCAAGCACTCTTTTAACAGCTCGCGTTCGAAAATGCATCTCAGGCATAGCGTGAGATACACCATCGACCGCGGGCAGTGGTTGGCTACTCTCAGGAAGAGAGCAGTTTTCACCAAACATTTTGACTAATAAATTTGCTTTATCAACCGAGTGAGTGAAGATCTGATCATACTTGAGGAGAGTTGGAATGGACGATCGCGTCTGGTTCTTCACTCTCCCCACGAACGACCAAAAGTGCTACCTTTATGGTATTCAAGAACTTTACGTCTAAGGCGCTGTTCTTAGAGAACTTTTTCGCGCTTTAGAGTGGCATTGCACCTATTTCTGGCCTGATTGCGCAGCAGTTTAGTATCAGCAGTTTTGTTTAAATGCCAATTCCTAAATGCTTCCTCTTTAGACCTGACTGCTTGTCTGCAAGTCGCATTAAACCATGAATGGTCTTTTGGTTTAATGGAAATTCTTTTATTGGGTATGAAAGACCTCATACCAAATAAAATTATATTTTCTACCAATTTTGCTGCAGCATTCTCTGAAACACAATTGCCAATTAAAACGGCTGAAAAAGCAGTTCAGCGAATCCCAATTAGCCTTCTCATAAAACCACACTTTCCGCTTCGGAGTGGCTGGTGAGCGGATTGAAGACTAGAATATGGGAAGGTAGCAGAAATTGTAGCGTGGTCCGAATTACCAAGAGGTGCAAGAACATTCACATCATACTGTGATGTGAAGTTAGAAAAATGTCCAGAATATTTTGGTTTTGCCCATCAACGCAGGGAAAGTGCGTTGGTTCCTTCACTAATTGAGTCAAATTATTAGACTCAGCAAATAACTCAACATACAAACCCTCGGGTGTCGTGTGACTCGAATGACGTAGCCAATTGGAATTATGAACATTGAAATCACCAGCAACAACAATTTCACTGTTCGGATACGATTCCAGAATTTTAGAGATTGAATCAGAGAGACTGTCGAGTTTACCAAAAATTGGCAGCCTCTCCAGACCCGGGCTTCTATAAATGAAGCAGAAGTGCAGGATGTGCTACTGGATTTTGAACCACATGAAGCTAAATTCGGCATCCGTCGTGCAAAGGTGGTTTTGACACTGGTACGCAACATCACTGCGAATGTATAAGGCGAGGCGTGTGGTGAAAACAATGGTAGTAAATGGTACCCAGGCATGTGAAAATCCAGTGGATCTGCACCCTCAGACACCTGGGTCACACTTAGTGCCATTATATGCGGTTGGTGGGTACAAATATGCGCATAGACCGCGAAGAAATTCGCCCTCAAGCCACGTACATTAGTGGAGTCTATGCGGAATTTTGTCATCGCCACCCACTGTAAGGAAGTGTAATGTCAGCTGTTTGATTGTCTATTTATTTGTTGTAATTTGATCAAGTTTTATTTATTTGTTATTAAGAGAAGTTGTTATTAAGTAGTGCACTATTGTTTGCTAGTTAAAAAAGTGTTGTTTGGTGAAGTGTTATTGTTCTATTAAACGTATTTCGCGGCGTGGGTTTTTACAACTGTTTTAGACCAGGGATGAGCAAAAAGCGGCCCGTTAAACACGTTTATGCGACCCGCCAAGCATTTCTAAAATTGAATTTATTTTATCGGCTTTCTTCCATCAATATATTGTTATAAAATTAATTATAATAAAATAGTAGTACATATTAAACCGAAACAATTTCGTTTGGAAATTAACGTATCACTTTAACATATGTATGTATCATATGTAAACTTAGATGTACATAATTTGTAAGTAATCTATTGCTTGTGTCTTTTGTCTTTTTTCCACGCAATGATACAACCAAACCGGTTTTCCTGTTATTCATGTAAGAATTTAGTGTACAAGACGTTATGTGCTAAGATAATTTTTCAGTCAATAAAGTACAGTCCTATCGTTAACAAATTTTTTCTGACGAGTTACTCACTTGTCGGCGACTTGTTCAAACATGCAATACGAACCCGCCGCATCTGCGCAATTTTTTGTGACGAGATACACACTTGTCGGCGACTTGTTCAAACATGCAATATGAACGCGTCGCGTCTGTGCTTGTTTGTGTTTACTTCTGTCATACAATCAGTCAGAGTGGTAAGCTGCTAACTAGCAATTTTAGCAATTCTTGTATTTCTTGAAATGCGTGAGTGCAATATTATTGTTAAAAATGTAATATTACAGGTTTTTATTAAAAATTAAGTTTTCCTACAAATTTTTTTAACTTTCAAATTTTTAATCTATAATAGCATGTCGGAAAAGCAAACAAAAAAATGGAAGGGTGCGGATGAGCACAGGCATTTCCAAGAAAAGTGGAAATTTGATTATTTTTTCGCTTTCGGCAAAGATAAAGCTGTATGCTTAATATGCTTAGAGACTGTGTCGACATTAAAAAATATAACATAAAAAGGCTACGATACAAAACATGAAAAACAATATAAAAACTTAACAGGACAACTTCGGATAGATGAGTTTATTCAAATGGAGAAAAACTTGGGAAAACAACAGGCTATTTTTAAAAATCCAGCTATTTTATCAAATACGGTAGTAAAGGCTAGTTTTGTTGTGAGTAAAATACTGGCAAAGAAAATTAAACCCTTTGCGGATGGAGAGATGATAAAAGAATGTCTAACTGCTGTTGCAGAAATAGCATTTCTTGATAAAATAATAAAATATTACTTCAAAAATTAGTTTATCAAGATTCACCATTGCAAGGAGAATTGAAGACTTGTCCGAGAACATAGCAACAACGCTTCGTGAACGCATTGCAAAATTCGAATACTATTCTTTGGCACTTGATGATAGTTGCGATATTAGCGATACAGCACAACTGGCTATATTTTTACGTGGTATTAACACCAAATTTAATATTATCGAAGAATTGTGTTCACTAATTCCAATGCAAGAGACTACAACCGGCAAAGACCTGTACAATGAACTAAAGTCTGTGTTGGAAAATTTTTCAATTTTATTAGAAAAGATTATTGATATATCGACAGATGGAGCACGAGCAATGTCAAGCATGGAGGTAGGAGCATCGGAAAAGCTATTTCAAGACATTAAGAAGGTAGAAAGAATTAAGAATAATTAAACTAATCAATTTTATAAAGTCGCGCGTTAATTCACTGTGAATTTAAAGAATTCCTGAAAGATTTAGAAACTGAATATGGCGACGTGGTTTTTAATATCGAAGTACGTTGGCTTAGTAGAGGTGCAATGCTAAAAAGAGTATACAACTTAAAAAGCGAAATACCATTGTTCTTGGATATGAAGGTAATAAAGAATGGATGAGCGATTTTGGGTTTCTTATCGACATGACTCAGCATCTCAATGATCTTAATGTGAAACTTCAAGGCAAAGGACAGTTTATTCACAATTTGTATGATAAGATTCAGGGCTTTGAGCGCAAATTAAAATTGTGGAAACAGCATCTTTTGCAGAATAATGTGTCTCACTTTCCACATTTAGAAAAAGAAAACGTTACTACTTCTCAAAAATACGCACAATATATAGACATTTTAATCAACGAATTTCAATTACGATTCCAAATGTTCAAAGCGGAGAAGACAGCGGTTTCCATGAAAATGTTTTCCTAGCCATTTAATATCGATGTGGATACAGTTCCCGAAGATTTTCAAATGGATGTGATTGACATGCAGAATAATACCGATTTAAAAAATTTATCTTTCTCAGTAAACATCGAAAATTTTTACAAATCTTATGTGAGCCCTGAAAGTTTCCGCTTTTGACAAAAAATGCAAAGCAAATTATTTCAAATATGAAATTATCAATTCCAGCTGATATTGATTAGCTTGTATCGAAAAAACAGTGCCAAATTTCTCATTAAAAATTTCAAGTAAATTCGTTTTTCTGTTCTTTTCTTGTTTGTTTTTATTTTCCATTAAAATTTGTATATGAAGTCTTTACCTTTTTTTAAATTTTATATTTTTTATTCGAATGTTTATTATAAATAAAGTTTTGTAAATTATTAATAAGTGTTACTTTATGTGCGGCCCGCCAAAAAATTTTAAAATTTAAATTGGCCCGTTATTTAAAAAGGTTGCTCACCCCTGTTTTAGAGTATTGTTTTAGATTTTATTTGCGCGAACACTGATAAAAAAAAGTATTGGCACCGTCCGCCGTCACATCACAACTGATGTCCTTCTCACGATGTTTGCAGCTTTGGAGACATACCCTTTTTCCGTTGTGGATTGTACACCAGCACAAAGTCGCCTTCTCGAAATCCTTCGTAATTCATAGCTCGGCCATAACGATCCTTCATTTTATTGCTCATTAGCTGTGTTCGCTGCCTCACATGGTGATGTATTTCATCCATTTCGGACTGAAGCAATTCCCAATAGCTGCCTCCAGTTTCAGTAAGTTAATTGCTCTTTCCATATTTCAAATCTGATGGGAGTCTCAAATCTGTACCGAAAATAATCCTCGCAGGTGGATGGCCGGTAGTATCATGGACTGCTAGTCGGCAAGCCAATAAAAACATTTGAATATGCTTGTCCCAATTGCGCTGATATTTGCCCAGTACTTTCCGCAAATGTTCTTCTAATGTACGGTTAAACATATATAGCTGTCGTTCGAGTTTTCTTGATACCCAACAATGAGCACATTTCTTGAAATATAGCAGACTCAAAGTTCCTCCTACATCCATTGCAACGCGTTCAAATGGTGCTCCCGCATTGTACTGCTGCAACCTTCGTCTGCTTCTAACTTTCGGTCCCTTAGCTGCAATGCATTGCGCGCAGTTTTTAATCTATTCAGCAACTAATAATTGACAATTCACCCAGTAAAACCGTTGTTTATCTTTTCAGAGTTTTCATGACGACAAAATGCTCTCCACATGGTCCATTGTGGAAATCTTCTAATACTGCTGCTATTCTAAACTTTGGTAGGACAACCAAATCGCGAGCGTCTTTACGATCTACACTTTCCCAACGATGCAGAGCTCCGTTTATAAACTTCAAGCTATTCCATTGCGTCCAATACGCCCAATTTCCAACGAACTTTCCCATGCCATTTCTTCCTTGATTGGTCTTTTATCCGTTTCTTTCGCTTTCATGACCTTAACCAAGTCCGCATCCTTCAGTTGACTTTTCCTTACAGCGTTGGATTCCCATTCATCATCAGGTTGCAGATTTGTTAATCGGATATCGACTATACCTTCGTTTTTCTCAGCCTTGGAGCAATGCTTACACTCCAATGCACATGGGCCTCGAGATAGTACATCGGCGTTTGCGTGTTACCCACCTTTCCGAAGCTGTATTTCGTTTTTCCTACCAGACGCATTACAATTCCGTGCCAGGTGTCCTGCTGTTAGCTGTAACATTTTGGTTCAGAGACCTTGCGTGAGGTTGGCATCCTCTGAGAAATAGTCTGGATAAGATCCCTTATGGTTTTCTCTAGAGATTCCCTTGGCTCAACTTCCAGCCGATGAACTTTATGTGCTTGATTGCTTAAAAGGCATGCTGTTTCCTGCGTCAAAGTAAATGACACTGTTTCGGCAAACGTGTTCTTTGGCATGGAACGTTTCGCACGTTTCGTATCCGCATCTCGTATACCACTCATAAACGCCTGCATTTTAAGTAATTCAGTTACTTCCGCTGGTGCATCTGTGTTGGCCAAATGCGCGAGCCGCTCTATCTCCGTTGCATATTCTGGTAATGTTGTGGCTATTTATTCACTTATCATACTTATAATTTGTAATTACATCAAAAAGAATTGAAATTATATAAGTTGAACTTTCTATGTAAGAAGTAGAACGAAAAGTAGAGATGTGTGTTCATACACAAAAACTATAGATGTGTCTATTGTTGGAAGTACTCAATTATGCGGTTATAATAGTTCACCCACGCTATTAATTGATACATCGTAGTCATTTAAATATGCTGGAATTTGACGTTGTCTGCCCGTTCTGCGGACTTTTGGGACTAATAACTCCTCTGATCTCGTTTCTTGCACATCTTCAATTGGTACTTGTACTAAATCGTCCATAAATGCTCCCATATTTCTAAATCCCGTACTCGATTCAGGCGTCTGTTCGATACATTCTTCTAGTATAGGCGTTTCCTGCTTTCTTGAGACATCAGTTGAGGATAATTGGTTAATGTGCCGCTTAAACACATACATTATCCAGTCGATTCATGCAGTCGATTCAATGTAGTCGATTCAATTTACCCAATTTTTTGATCACAGTACCAAGCCTCCATTGTAACTTATTGTTGTTAATTGCAAGTCATTAAGATTTGTGAAATCGGATGCGAAATTTTGATTAAAGGTGAAATCATGTCCGCTTGATTCTAATACGGGTACAAAAATTTTATCACTTTATTGCTGGCCTCTTCGCAAGGCAACTCAATAAACACGTCATTTATATTAGATTGCTCCCACTTAGACATTTCCCGCTCAATCTTTTTACTTTTATTATGTAAGTTATGAACGTGAACACTTGGATTCATACCTCGATTTGGCAGCTTAGGGAAAGAAATTCTCCCTTTGGCTATTGTTTTTGTTGTATTTTCCATATTTCTAGCCTTCTTTAATTTTGCTGAAGTTGGTAACGTAACCACAACCTCTTCAGATGTTGGACTTACTGTTAACGGTACCAACTTCATACCAACGGTACCAACTTCACTTCAAAATTATTCAGTGACACATGTAAGTTGTTAGGAATTATAAAATTACACACAACACCGTACCACCCACAGGCCAATGGTTCCTTAGAACGAAGCCATAAACCGTTGGCAGAATATTTGCGTAGTTTTGCGAAAGAGGACGGATCCAATTGGGACCAGTGGTTATCAGCGGCAATACACGTGCATAATCACACTCCGTATACAACCACCAAACAAACCCCTTTTCGTACACTCTATGGATTCGACGCGCAGATGCCAACAAATTTGAAGAAAAAATGTGGCCCACTCTATAACGCCAACGATCCCATCAAGGTCCAGAAATTCCAAATACAAAGGGCCCATGAGATGGTTAGGCAAAATCAGGAACGTGCAAAAGAAGCGGCCAAAAGGCAGTATGATGACAGGCTGAACCCAGTAGTTTTTAAAACTGGAGATATGGTAATGCTAAAAAATCAAACAAGGAAAAATAAATTTTCACCAATATGGTTAGGCCCATATGAGGTGATAGGCATTAGAAGCCCAGTCACGACGGTAATAAAAATTAAGAACAGGGATAGGCCATTCCATAACAATTTGATTAAACATTAGAACAATTCGAGTGGAATGGATACAGTCGCAGACACGATAGACCGAAGACAGGAAAATCACGCTCAGCACATACGGTAGTTCGATAAAAAGAAACGAAAACTCTGAAATTTCTGCGAAGAAAGAATGAAGGAATCGTTAATTTACTCAAAACCAATTTTGCTAGCATATATAGATATAAAAAAAAGGAGACCTGTCATAAGGAATTTTTTTTTTGGGACGATTGACGAAACTACAGCAATCGAGTTGTCACAGTTACCAAGGAAAATTTTCAAAAATTTAAAAACCCACAAAAAGATACCTCCTGCAGAATTTAGTTGAAACTTTATTACATTATAAATACATCTTTTATTACAAAAATATTGACATATAGATTTTAATTTAACTGAGCGAAGTCCATGACCCATGGGGGCAGATCAACGGTCGGAATCCGGTCGTCTGCTGGTAGCGGCGTGATGCCTCAAGGAGTCTGAGGATCAGGACGGCTGTAGATCGACGGCGGGTGTTGCGATACTCCTCGAGGAGCTTCTCGATGCTGTCGGTCACAGGATCTAGGTCCCAGCAGGAGTCCTGGATGTCCTGGAGCAGGATCGTAACGAACTCCGCAAATGAAGACATTATGTCGAGGAGAAATTGGAGACTGAATGAATTGGTTGAGAATTGCTGGGTATTTATTGGCATAAGAACAGCTGGTATCAGCAAAAGATGCGTTTTGGCAGAATGTAGTACGCAGCTGTTTTGGTAAAACAATGGTAAAAGCACTGAATCGCGGGGAAGTTGGGTTTTTGGATTATTGGGTCGGACTTATTGTGGGACAAAAGCGCGAAGTCTAGGGTAGAAAATTAAGTGCGTAAAATATACTAACATTTAAAAAAACAAAAAAAAAATTCAACAGTGATAGCGTAAAGTTATTTATTTTTTTGAGGGTTTTTAATAATTTTTCTTCCTAGCAGAGTATATGATGAAAGCCACTTATTTACGGATTCTGCTGTTAGCGGCAATTTGGGCGGAGGCTTGTGATGGAAGATCGCTAGTGAAACGATTGGTGGACACGCCCGTTTTTTTTGAAAAATCAAGCGAAGCGGTTTTTTATAGAGAGACATGGATTGTATTAACAAAATTTTAACCAACGAATTTTAAAACCATTCTGGACAGACTAAGCGGTTATAATGACAGGACCATGTATTTGTGCCGATCCCTAGAGGTAGCAGGAAAAATGGGGATACTGCAGAAGGTCTGCATGAAAATAAATGAACCGATAGCCGCGGTTTTGGGCACATTAAGAGACCACGAGAAGGTGATACGATCCCTGGAGAATGGGAGCCGTGTGAGGGTACGGAGGTCTTTGGACTTCGTAGGAGGAGCACTCAAGTGGGCTTTTGGAACAATGGACAAAAGGGACGAGGAGAGGATCGCAGACGACCTGAAGACCCTGGAAGTGGGGCAGGCAAAACATTTAGAGCTATTAAAGCACCAGGTCACAGTAATGGAATCCAACTATAATAGGCTGTCAGAACCGTTAATATCGACGGTTGAAAATGTTGAAAAATTACAGACCGAATTAAGGGAGGCCCTCTTGAGACAAAATGACGTAAATAGGAGAACTCTAAGGGAAAAGGAGTCATTAGAGGATGTGCTGCAGGTCATGCAACTGCAAACAGCAATTGAGGCGAGCCTGATCCAAATACAGGGAAAGGGTTTACTAGAACTGTCCGTAATAGACGATTTGCATAGGGAGAAACTGCATCCTTCTATTCTAAATACGACAGTGTTGACGGAGGTAGCGAGAAGTCGATCTCTAAAGGGTCGGTCAACCGGGTTATTGGCTAATACATTCAACAATCACAAGGCAGCAGAAGTGAGGGCATTCCCTGATGGCAATTCCTTCCTGGTAGTAGTAAAGATTCCCTTACCGGATAATGTTCGTTACACCCTATACAGAATGGATAATGTTCGTTACACCCTATACAGTATCCTGTTCCGTCTCTTGAAGATCCTAAATTTGATATGGTCACAGACCTGGCTTCGGATTATTTGGCCGAGTCTAGGGATCAGGCTATGTTCATGACTCTGACAGGCAATGACGTCGGAGAATGTAAATCTCTGGTAGACACCGACAGGAACGTGGAAGACTGGCCGGAGGTCCAACTTTGTAAAGACTCGGGTAAGTATCTAACAGCGAGTTACCCGTTATGCGAGCTAAGGTTGCTCCAACAATCTAAAACGGCAGAAGAAGTTTGCAGGAGAAAGGTAGTGCCTCCTAGTGAGGGTATGCTGGTCCGGTTGGGCACGGGGAATAGCTGGCTCTTTAAACTAAGGGAACCAATACCCTTTAGGCAGGTGTGTCGGGAGGAGTCTTCGGCATTAACCTTAGCGGGTTTTGGGTATGTTGTCCTGGGAGAGGGTTGCTCGCTATACAGCCAGCGAGTGGTATTGCGTTCCACAGTTAGCAAAGAGCTAACATCGGATGTGAGTTTGCATGAATTTAGCTACGAGGTCTTGCTTAAGGCGGTAAACGACAGTCTGGCGTTCAAGCGGAACTCAAGGAACGAGAGTGAAAGTGTGACATTAAGGCCTGTAATGGTTGGGGACCACGTGGATATTCGAGGTAAACTGACGAAGGGGGCAAAAGCGTTGGAAGAGTTAGATTCTGAGATAGAAGAGGAAAAATGGAGGGAAGAGTTTGCTTCAAGACAGAAGATAATGGAAATATCGGGTTTGTCAACTGTAGGTGTACTAATGGTGGTAATAGGAATTATAATTGCTTGTTGTTTGTATAAAAGGTTAAGTACTCGTAAGGTCCCTCCCCCCATGCCCTCGATTAGGCTTAATACATTTAACCAGAGTAGCAATTGGATTACGAGAAAGCGCTTCCCGGGATATCCGTCGCCGATTAGTGGGGGTAGTCTTAGACTACCAAATACGACGGATACCCCGGGGGCGTCAGTTTCGGGTTCAGTAGGAAGCGGTTTGCCGGAGGGCCTGGAAAATAGAGGAGCACAAATTTAATGATTGGAGACAATAGTTCTGACCACTGTGCGTTGGGTCAAACCAATGCGTTTATTGGACTGGTCAGCGCAGCAACAGTAAGCCGAAATAGCTGAAAATGGATAAAGACAGCAGTCAGCGTTGAGCAGCACACGTAGCTCTAGCACGAGAGGGGTAGGGGGGGTGCAGTGAATGAAGTGGCAACGGCTCAGTTTCTTGCTAGGCAGAATTGCTGACTCAGCCAAAACCTGAGGGAAGCCGTTTCCACTGCAATTAAAACTTATTAAATTGAGTTCTGACCTAGATAAGAGTGAAGTCAATTTGAGTGGTAGTTTAGCAGAATCATTAATAACTTAACTGAATATATTGAGTTAATTTTACGTGTCAACTTAATAATCATGCAATGTATACTAAATGCACTTAAGTAGGTACGTCGGAAATCTTCTTAGTAACACCAAACGGTTTCGGGTTTAATATGTAATTTTCGAGGAAATTTTGTTTGAACTTAATAACAAAATGTATTAATTATAGAATTTGTTTAGAACATATATTTCATTAACTAACCGGATACTTACTAACTTTGCTTACTAACAAAATGTATTAATTAATTATCGAATTTGTTTTAACCATATATCTAGGCTTGGTTAAGGCAATATATTAAGCTTATGTTGTTTACATTGTTTCGAAGTACATGCATATGGTTGAAACAATATAAACTTAATTTTAATTCAATTCTTGCTTGGACCTAATTCTATTTATCAGAAGTCCAAGTTGAAATAATTTTGTGAGAAATAATTCGTAGACGGCTTTGTCACATGGTGTCAGGGCGCCATGACATTATGTGGCATCGTGAATTGGTTTACCGTTACTTGTATATAGATATGTTGTATGCGCACGGAAGCGTCTAGTAAGGAGGAAGCAACTAGAAGAGTATTTAAAATTTGCTTCAACTTGACTAAGTATTAAATTAAAATTAAACTAAATTATGATAATTAAGTAATTACAAAGAAGTCCGAATGAATAAGAGCAATAAATATTGGTTGAAATAGAAAACTGTAAATACGAAAGATTGAAAAATACTCGGTAAATTATAAGAATAAAAATATTGAAAAAAAAGGGAAAATAATTTTTACATAAGGAATAAAAGTAATACCCTAAATGGGTTAATAAATATTAAAGTTCATAAAAAGATGTTAATAGGCAAATAAGCACACATCTTAGGTATACATGTAAATAGGTATGTTCACACTTACTGCAACACAAACAGTGAGGAATAAAATGCTTTACGGACTTTAAGACTTAATATATTAAATACAATCAAACGAAATAGAATATAAGATTTGACTAAATGAAAGTAGAACACAGATAGAAAGGTGTAAGGACATAATTATGATACTCTGCAATACGAGAAGTGTCAGAAATTTCACCTAAAATTTGATGGTTTCACTGGATACATGTATTGATTGATTTAAGTCATAACAATGATTCACATTGATTTTATTCATAAGTATCTCTATACTTGCATTTATGGAGCGTAAATATTAAGGAGCAAACCTACGGTAGTCAAAATATTATAAGTTATAGTATAAGTATTAGATAATAAGTAGGATAAGCCAGAACCTATGGAAGCTTCAGTTTGATCGTGGATTTCAAGATACGAACGGTACATCGAAGTTGTTTCTCCGAACCATCACCAAGATACGAGCGGTACATCTGAGTTGCTTCTCCAAATCATCACGTTGTACGTCACCATCACAGAAGTGAGAGACAGCACTGTTCGACAAAGACGGCCACGGCGATGTTTTCTCGCTTACACTAGTCAACAGGGTGGACGTGCTAAAACATTTTTCTCTTGGGCACTCCCCGCAAATTAACATCTTACTATAGTCGCAAATTAGAGCTAACGTCCCGAAGTGAGACAAGGAAATCGTGAAGCCACAGTCAGAGCTTCTTCGATCAATTAGCGTCAAGTAAGGTGGGAAGTCCACCAGACAGTCAACAACGTAGCACACAACTCCAGCAGTCCAAGAAAACGAGAAAGAAACACCGAAGGCCACATCACTCCGTTCAAGGTAGATCAGTACTACGAAGAGCATGTCCAATCGGTGCAGTCACATAGTTACACACCGTTTCTTCAAATGTGGGTGCCCTGCAACGCGTCATACAAGAAAAAATCACCCAAAGACGAGATGACAGTTCGTAGCAGCAAAAGCATAATTCGGCAGAACCATCATCATCTTCTTCTCCAATCAGCAGGTCCGATGGAGGCCAGACAAGAACCGATTATCGTATTTACTTAAGAAATTTGTAATAGCATTAAGGCTAACATCAAACAATTGACCACCCAGTAGAAACATTGTAATAAAAGGAAAAATTAACATCGTTTCACGGTATTAATTTTTCCTTTCCCTAGGGGTGGAGGGATGTTGTGAGTCACTGGTTCCGCTAGGCATACTTTCGGGCGATACTTAAAATTATGACTTCGCACTGAACATTTTTTGCACGTTGTGCTTGTTGGTTTAATTCCGCATTGCCGTTTCTAGAGCAATTCGTCGAATGATCGCAGGTCGCTGAGGCCGCGGTTTCGTTTTCATTAAATATTGTTGGCCATGGAACTAGTGACCCACTTTCTTGCGCTCAGGTGTTGAAGCGGCGCTTTTCCACTACAGTCAGCGTATTATTGTTATTTCCGTGTTTAAGTTTCCGCATGCATGAATATAAATAAGACTGGTATGGAGAGTTAGTAGGGGAGTGAGTTGCGTAAGTCAGTCTGTAGTAATCAGTGAGTAGTGAGTAGTGAACGCGGAAACGTATTCCAGACAATAAAGTGCCCAAAGTAAGATACAGTGTTTTTATTCGGACGGACTGTGGACTTTGGAGGAGCCCACAGCGAGGACTTCCAGGAGAACCACAACAGCCGATCGAATAACAAGCAATTGTGACAACATTGTAACGACGCGCTAATGCTAGTTGTCGCCGTAGCATGCATTAGGTATGGCATGTGGAAGTCTTAGAAGTAATTAAAGATTAGTTTTTTAGTTTTAGGCTAGGATCTGGAGTTTGTAAAATGCAAGACAATAACTAAATCTATAGCCGAATTTTTATTGGCATTGTAAATAAAATTTTGTTGAAGCGCACCTGGACAGCCCTGAGCTGGCCGTAGTAAAAGTTCTAGGGACGATAAACGAAACCTCATCATAGAGCCGCAGAAAGAAGCGAGTTTTCAGTATATTTAGTCAGGCCAAATCGAAAGGTTTGCGTTTCTTCTCTGAAGACTGAAATACATTTATTTTGACGCCTTCAAAGTACTTCCCTCCAGATGCAATACACATTTGCCACGTTTTTTCATTCCTTGAAACATATTTAAATGCACTTTCCGGTATCGCCTTCAACGCTGCCAGCGAATTCTGTTTTATGGCTTGAATAGACTCTAAACGGGTATCCCGGAGCGGTAATTTCAGTTTTGTTCATGTCAAATTCTTGGACCCATGTCTCATCGCCAGTTAGGTTGCGTTTCTTGAATGTGGAGTCCGATTGGTAGCTGTACGCCTCTTTTGAAGACGAAATTAATAAATTGGTACAAAACCAATTTATACGTTGAATTGACTCTCGTTTTCTTTAAGTGAAAAGCACTGTTGAAGCTATGCCTCCAGTATACGATAATATTGATCTCTGTGTAAGTTTGCCATCATGTACGGTGTCGATGGTGTTATTATTTTGAAGCCGCTGTTGCCCTTCTATGGAATGGGCGTAAGTTTCAAAAGTTCAAACGATTCTGTTGAAATTAGTGGAATTCTTACTTTGAAGATAATATGTGTTTTCGATATTTGGCTTTCTATCGGCATTAGTTGGTAAAATTTTAGAAGTTCGTTTGGGAGTATTGGAAGTCTTTGGTAGGTTAGTCTTGACCTTGATTAAATCCGCTTGAAGTATGGCGGGGGGAATTAATTCTGGATTCATTTTTCCTTGGTGAGAATCAATTAATATGTCAAAGAGAGAGTTTTCCATTCGTTGGTAATTGTTTAGAACTGTCAATGTGTGAAGAGACATTTCGTAAAATCTTAGACGCATGTCGAAAAGTTGCTTAAACTTTCTGAATTCCGAGTTGATGTGTTCACTCACTTCCTTAATTTTACTAAATTCGCCTTCAATCTCTTCTTGATTCTTTTGCATGATATTTAATGTGGTGTCTATGAATGACGTCTGATTTCGTATTGCTGATGTCAAATATTCTTCATTTACATAAATTTTGTCGATCGCGGCAGCTATTTCTTCGGCATATTCTGAGTCCAGGACACCGAACAAGCTGCGGGCAACATTTCCGATTATGTTCAGTGCTCCTCTTTTGCTTCGACGGATAGACTGCGGTGTTAACATTGAATTCATTTGTTCTATGTCATCGCTGAATCTTTGTATTTGGCTCACTACCCCAGAACAGGTTCCATCTGTGGCTTTGATGAGTTCACACATTTTGTCCTATGACATTACATAATGTGTAATTGCATTAAATTCTGTCCAATATGGATGTAGTTTGAAGAAAGTTATTAAATTCCAGTCGCTTACAATGATTTCCGCAAAACCTAGGTTTTCGAAATAAATTCCTGGGTCATTGTTGAACCTTTGTATTTGCACCTCTTTGCTGTAACCAGGTGAAACAAGTAACATAACCATAAGGACGTTAACTATTGCTGAACCAATGCTGATGCGTTGTCTTTTACTTTTTTGATAGTTGTTATCTTTGGACCCATCATCGTTGTTCTTAATTCGTTTTGATGGTTTTTGGTCGATTGGATCGTTGTCATCTTGATAGCTAGAGCTGCTGCTTTGATTGTTGTCCGTGGGAGTCTCGGATGGCAATGGCGCTATTTTATGCAGTGGGCGTCGTATCACATTTGTTGGTGTACGCACATCTACTACTCGAACGAGACCATCATCTCCGCGGATTACCTGTATAACACGTCCCAGCGACCATTTTAGTGGTGGCAAGTTGTCATCCTTTATAACGACTAAAGTTCCAGGAGTTATATTGTGACATTCAGTTTTCCACTTATATCGGTGTTGAAGATGATTTAAATACTCTCGACTCAATACACCTCTCGACACCTCCGTTATCGCAGTAGATTTTTTGGCAGTGTCCACGTCGACCCATGAAGCGTTTGAGAGCGCCTAAAAAGGCTTCCGTGGCTAGGTCACTCACCAGTTCCATATGCACCGCCTTTGTGGCAAAACAGCAAAAGACAGCGACATAAGCCTTTTGTGGCCGCTTGCCGCGAAGTTTGAAATGAGTCCAAACTGGACCGAAGAAGTCAACTCCTGCATTGATGAATGGCCTCGCTGGCTGTACACGATCTGCCGGTAAATTGCCCATTAATTGAGTAAGTAGCTTTGGCTGCATCCTGGAGCATCTCATACATCCTTGGACAACAGAACGAGAAAGTGTTTTCCCTTTTATTGGCCAAAATCGCTGTCTAACTGCTTAACTGCTTAACGAACTGCTTCGGTTGACGCATTTGTATTGGCGGAGGTTTTTTATGTCGTCTCCAAACTCATTCTGTTGCATTATTTTGATAATGCAAAGAAGAGCTTTTTCCATTTCAGTTGAGCTTGGTGTTGCAGTACATGTTCTTAGCTTTGATGTGGTGCCAAAACGAATCATGTAAGCCACGATTCTCTGAAATCGCCTGAATGAGTGGCTGTGTTTAATCCATGTTAACAAGTGTTTAATCTTCTGCTGAATTTACGTTTGATGACAGAACTGATGCGTTGTATTGAAGCTACTCGATTAGCCACAAATGTATGATAATTTGCAGAGCTTGCATTGACCCAACCAAGAACAGCCGTTGAGTCTGTCCACATATAAATTATCTCCTTATTAATGTTTAAGTCTTGTTGAATTCTTCTCATTAGATCTACGGGTAATTTTGCTGCGCAGAGTTCTAATCGTGGAAGACTGATTTGCTTAACAGGTGCAACCTTTGATTTCGCACAGAGAAATCGTACTCGAGTTGTGCCCTTCACATCGATACTCCTTATGTATGATACAGCGCCATAGGCCTGATCAGAAGCGTCTGCAAATATGTGTACTTGGAAGTTCTTACGTGTTTGGTGATCAAACACATAACGTTGAATTGAAATCTTTTCCAGTTCTGGTAATTTATCCTTGAAGTTTTCCCAAAAGGTGTGAAGATCTTGAGGAATTGCGGCATCCCAATCCAGTTTTAACCGCCATAATTTTTGCAAAAACATTTTCGCTGAAACTACTACTGGCGCAATGAATCCAAGTGGATCAAAGATGCGAGAAACGTCAGAAAGAGCTGATCTTTTTGTAATTCTTTGCTTAGTCGTATTTCCAGTTCTGACTGAAAATGTGTCGCTTGCGGGATCCCATGTCAGTCCTATCGCCTTGGTAAGCTCTTCACCTTTGTTCTCGAATTCGGTCTCTGCCATCTTGTCCACCGATGGAACGTTTTGCAGTAATCTTTTGTCGTTCGCGCACCATTTCAGTTGTGATGTGACCGCGGACGGAGGCGGACGGTGCGCCCGCCAATTCATTTTATAAACAGTATTCGCGAAAATAAAATCCAAAACAATAGTGAAAACCCACGCCGCGAAAATGCAACAATAACGCTTCACCAAACAACACTTTTTAATAAACAAACAATAGTGCACTACTTAATAACTTAATACTTAATAACAAATAAATAAAACATGATGAAATTATAACAAATAAATAGACAATCTAACGCAATGCAGAGAAACATGCGAGGGGCTTGTTTATGCTCTCCGCAGTAAAGCTCAGCATTTCGTTGGTTTTCACTCTTCCTCCTTCTTCCTGATCCCGTTAGGTGTGCAGGCGGCTGTGAGTGCACCGTGGGCTGAAACTCGGCAAGATAAAGGCACAACACTTGTCTTGTCGCGTTTTGCTTTGCTTGTGACGTACGCGTGGCTGCTTGTACGGCTGACCTTACACTTCGCTACACTGGGCGGCGATGACAAAATTCCGCATAGACTCCACTAATGTACGTGGCTTGAGGGCGAATTTCTTCGTGGTCTATGCGCATATTTGTACTAACCAACCGCATATAATGGCACTAGGTGAGGCCCAGGTGTCTGAGGGTGCAGATCCACTGGACTTTCACCATGTACCATTTACTGCCATTGTTTTTACCACACAGAGGCCTCGCCTTATACATTCGCAGTGACGTTGCGTACTAGTGTCAGCAACACCTTTGCACGTCGGATGCCGAATTTAGCTTTATGTGGGTTAAGTTCAAAATCCAGTCGCACATCCTGCACTGCTGCTTCATTTATAGAAGCCCGGGTCTAGGGAGGCTGCCAACTTTTGATAAATTGGACAGTCTCTCTGATTCGATTTCTAAAATTCTGGAATCGTATCCGAACAGTGATTGTTGTTGCTGGTGATTTCAATGTTCATAATTCCAATCGGCTACGTCATTCGAGTCACACAACACCTGAGGGTTTGTATGTTGAGTTGTTTGCTGAGTCTAATAATTTGACTCAATTAGTGAAGAAACCAACGCACTTTCCCCGCGTTGATGGGCAAAACCAAAATATTCTGGACCTTTTTCTAACTTCACATCACAGCAAGTATGATGTAAATGTTCTTGCACCTCTTGGTAATTCGGACCACGCTACAATTTCTGCTACCTTCCCATATTCTAGTCTTCAATCCGCTCACCAGCCAGCTCCGAAGCGGAAAGTGTGGCTTTATGAGAAGGCAAATCGGGATGCGCTGAACTGCCTTTTCAGCCGTTTCAATTGGCAATTGTGTTTCAGAGATAGAAACATAAATGCTGCAGCAAAATTGGTAGAAAATATAATTTTATTTGGTATGAGGTCTTTCATACCCAATAAAATAATTTCCATTAAATCAAAAGACCATTCCTGGTTTAATGCGACTTGCAGACAAGCAGTCAGGTCTAAAGAGGAAGCATTTAGGAATTGGCGTTTAAACAAAACTGCTGATACTAAACTGCTGCGCAATCAGGCCACAAATAGGTGCAATGCCACTCTAAAGCGCGAAAAAGTTCTCTACGAACAGCGCCTTAGACGTAGAGTTCTTGAATACCATAAGGGTAGCAAGAACTTTTGGTCGTTCGTGGGGAGATTGAAAAATAAGACGGGATCGTCTATTCCAACTCTCCTCAGGGATGATCAGATCTTCACTCACTCGGTTGATAAGGCAAACTTATTAGCCAAAATGTTTGCTGAAAACTGCTCTCTTCCTGAGAGTAGCCAACCACACAACAAATCCTCGGGACCGGATGGCATATCAGCCCATGTGTTGAGAAAGTGCGTCTCGACACTGGCTCGCCCATTGCGCAATCTCTTTAATATATCATTTACTTCAGGAGTTTTTCCTACTTCCTGCAATCTCTTTAATATATCATTTACTTCAGGAGTTTTTCCTACTTCCTGGAAGATTGCCAATGTGCAGCCAGTTCCCAAAAAAGGTGAGGCTACGAATCCTGCAAATTACCGGCCCATAGCGATCTTCTCAGTGCTCTCCAAAGTCATGGAGAGCATTGTAAATTTTAACTTGTATCTAGAGAGCAACGAGTTGATCAGCGACCGCCAGTACGGCTTCCGTGCTCACCGTTCCACCGGCGATCTGATGGCGTTTCTCTTTATGCTGGAGTTCCGCATGGTTCGGTCCTGTCTCCGACACTTTTTCTTATTTTCATCAATGACCTTCTGTCATTGACATCAAACCCCGTCTACTCGTTTGCTAATGACAGCAGCATTTGGCATTCATATTCATTCTCCAGAGCAACGAGTTGATCAGCGATCGCCAGTACGGCTTCCGTGCTCACCGTTCCACCGGCGATCTGATGGCGTTTCTCGCTGAGCGGTGGAGCAGTTGCATTCACCGGTTCGGTGAAAGTAAGGTTGTTGCTCTGGATATCTCCAAGGCATTTGACCGAGTGTGGCATAAAGCACTCGTGTCTAAACTGACTGCTTATGGTGTCGTTAAGATGGCGTTTCTCGCTGAGCGGTGGAGCAGTTGCATTCACCGGTTCGGTGAAAGTAAGGTTGTTGCTCTGGATATCTCCAAGGCATTTGACCGAGTGTGGCATAAAGCACTCGTGTCTAAACTGACTGCTTATGGTGTCGGTAAGATGGATATCGAGTTTCCTCATCGGCCGTTCTATTCGGGTTGTAATAGACAGCTTTGCTTCTGAAGAGCACTCCATTAATGCTGGAGTTCCGCATGGTTCGGTCCTGTCTCCGACACTTTTTCTTATTTTCATCAATGACCTTCTGTCATTGACATCAAACCCCGTCTACTCGTTTGCCAATGACAGCAGCATTTGGCATTCATATTCATTCTCCAGGCGTCCTTCCATTCTGGAGAAACTTTTTAATAAACAAACAATAGTGCACTACTTAATAACTTAATACTTAATAACAAATAAATAAAACATGATGAAATTATAACAAATAAATAGACAATCTAACGCAATGCAGAGAAACATGCGAGGGGCTTGTTTATGCTCTCCGCAGTAAAGCTCAGCATTTCGTTGGTTTTCACTCTTCCTCCTTCTTCCTGATCCCGTTAGGTGTGCAGGCGGCTGTGAGTGCACCGTGGGCTGAAACTCGGCAAGATAAAGGCACAACACTTGTCTTGTCGCGTTTTGCTTTGCTTGTGACGTACGCGTGGCTGCTTGTACGGCTGACCTTACACTTCGCTACACTGGGCGGCGATGACAAAATTCCGCATAGACTCCACTAATGTACGTGGCTTGAGGGCGAATTTCTTCGTGGTCTATGCGCATATTTGTACTAACCAACCGCATATAATGGCACTAGGTGAGGCCCAGGTGTCTGAGGGTGCAGATCCACTGGACTTTCACCATGTACCATTTACTGCCATTGTTTTTACCACACAGAGGCCTCGCCTTATACATTCGCAGTGACGTTGCGTACTAGTGTCAGCAACACCTTTGCACGTCGGATGCCGAATTTAGCTTTATGTGGGTTAAGTTCAAAATCCAGTCGCACATCCTGCACTGCTGCTTCATTTATAGAAGCCCGGGTCTAGGGAGGCTGCCAACTTTTGATAAATTGGACAGTCTCTCTGATTCGATTTCTAAAATTCTGGAATCGTATCCGAACAGTGATTGTTGTTGCTGGTGATTTCAATGTTCATAATTCCAATCGGCTACGTCATTCGAGTCACACAACACCTGAGGGTTTGTATGTTGAGTTGTTTGCTGAGTCTAATAATTTGACTCAATTAGTGAAGAAACCAACGCACTTTCCCCGCGTTGATGGGCAAAACCAAAATATTCTGGACCTTTTTCTAACTTCACATCACAGCAAGTATGATGTAAATGTTCTTGCACCTCTTGGTAATTCGGACCACGCTACAATTTCTGCTACCTTCCCATATTCTAGTCTTCAATCCGCTCACCAGCCAGCTCCGAAGCGGAAAGTGTGGCTTTATGAGAAGGCAAATCGGGATGCGCTGAACTGCCTTTTCAGCCGTTTCAATTGGCAATTGTGTTTCAGAGATAGAAACATAAATGCTGCAGCAAAATTGGTAGAAAATATAATTTTATTTGGTATGAGGTCTTTCATACCCAATAAAATAATTTCCATTAAATCAAAAGACCATTCCTGGTTTAATGCGACTTGCAGACAAGCAGTCAGGTCTAAAGAGGAAGCATTTAGGAATTGGCGTTTAAACAAAACTGCTGATACTAAACTGCTGCGCAATCAGGCCACAAATAGGTGCAATGCCACTCTAAAGCGCGAAAAAGTTCTCTACGAACAGCGCCTTAGACGTAGAGTTCTTGAATACCATAAGGGTAGCAAGAACTTTTGGTCGTTCGTGGGGAGATTGAAAAATAAGACGGGATCGTCTATTCCAACTCTCCTCAGGGATGATCAGATCTTCACTCACTCGGTTGATAAGGCAAACTTATTAGCCAAAATGTTTGCTGAAAACTGCTCTCTTCCTGAGAGTAGCCAACCACACAACAAATCCTCGGGACCGGATGGCATATCAGCCCATGTGTTGAGAAAGTGCGTCTCGACACTGGCTCGCCCATTGCGCAATCTCTTTAATATATCATTTACTTCAGGAGTTTTTCCTACTTCCTGCAATCTCTTTAATATATCATTTACTTCAGGAGTTTTTCCTACTTCCTGGAAGATTGCCAATGTGCAGCCAGTTCCCAAAAAAGGTGAGGCTACGAATCCTGCAAATTACCGGCCCATAGCGATCTTCTCAGTGCTCTCCAAAGTCATGGAGAGCATTGTAAATTTTAACTTGTATCTAGAGAGCAACGAGTTGATCAGCGATCGCCAGTACGGCTTCCGTGCTCACCGTTCCACCGGCGATCTGATGGCGTTTCTCGCTGAGCGGTGGAGCAGTTGCATTCACCGGTTCGGTGAAAGTAAGGTTGTTGCTCTGGATATCTCCAAGGCATTTGACCGAGTGTGGCATAAAGCACTCGTGTCTAAACTGACTGCTTATGGTGTCGGTAAGATGGCGTTTCTCGCTGAGCGGTGGAGCAGTTGCATTCACCGGTTCGGTGAAAGTAAGGTTGTTGCTCTGGATATCTCCAAGGCATTTGACCGAGTGTGGCATAAAGCACTCGTGTCTAAACTGACTGCTTATGGTGTCGGTAAGATGGATATCGAGTTTCCTCAGCGGCCGTTCTATTCGGGTTGTAATAGACAGCTTTGCTTCTGAAGAGCACTCCATTAATGCTGGAGTTCCGCATGGTTCGGTCCTGTCTCCGACACTTTTTCTTATTTTCATCAATGACCTTCTGTCATTGACATCAAACCCCGTCTACTCGTTTGCTAATGACAGCAGCATTTGGCATTCATATTCATTCTCCAGAGCAACGAGTTGATCAGCGATCGCCAGTACGGCTTCCGTGCTCACCGTTCCACCGGCGATCTGATGGCGTTTCTCGCTGAGTGGTGGAGCAGTTGCATTCACCGGTTCGGTGAAAGTAAGGTTGTTGCTCTGGATATCTCCAAGGCATTTGACCGAGTGTGGCATAAAGCACTCGTGTCTAAACTGACTGCTTATGGTGTCGTTAAGATGGCGTTTCTCGCTGAGCGGTGGAGCAGTTGCATTCACCGGTTCGGTGAAAGTAAGGTTGTTGCTCTGGATATCTCCAAGGCATTTGACCGAGTGTGGCATAAAGCACTCGTGTCTAAACTGACTGCTTATGGTGTCGGTAAGATGGATATCGAGTTTCCTCAGCGGCCGTTCTATTCGGGTTGTAATAGACAGCTTTGCTTCTGAAGAGCACTCCATTAATGCTGGAGTTCCGCATGGTTCGGTCCTGTCTCCGACACTTTTTCTTATTTTCATCAATGACCTTCTGTCATTGACATCAAACCCCGTCTACTCGTTTGCCAATGACAGCAGCATTTGGCATTCATATTCATTCTCCAGGCGTCCTTCCATTCTGGAGATCACTAGAAGACGCAGAATTTTGAATGACACACTCCAGTCCGACCTCAATAAAATCCAGGAGTGGGGTCTTGCGAATCGGGTCGACTTTAATGCGCGGAAGACACAATGCTGTTTGTTAACCCACAGGCGTTTGGCGGGTGACAACTTCCCACCTCTAAATATGGGTTGTGTGGATATTAATGAGGCGGAGGCTCTTGTTCTGGTCATGTCAATCCAATGCGATCATCGCTGGAACGATGACATCTTTGACGTGTCGAAAGAAGCGCCAAGTGCTTAGGCTTTCTTAAGCGGTGTAAGAAATACTTCACTCCAACCGATCTTCGTTGTATCTACACCACTTATATCCGTCCGAAAATGGAGTACAATTCGCATATATGGTCGGGAGCTTCGCGGGCATATCTTCAGACCGTGTCCAATGTCGTGCGTTAAAACTTATAGGGGACAGTAGGGTATCGAGCTCTAATGAAACCTTGGAGCGTCGTCGTGATGTAGGGTGTGTATCATTATTTTACCGCCACTTTCATGGTAAATGTTCCTCTGAAGTAGCCGGCCTGATTCCTCCGGTTCAGGTATTTAGCAGAACTACTCGGCTTTCCAGAGGGGTGCACCCCTTTTATGCCACGATTCCATTCCAACGAACCACGCATTACCGTGAGAGTTCGTTTTTCGGTCGCGTCATTAGATTGTGGAATAGTTACTATGCGCTTGTCTTCCCACCCACTTACAGCGTCGAAACCTTTAAGCGAGGTGTAGACCGTCACTACTCCCTCTTTCCCCTTGAATGAGCTTGGTTTCATCTGCCATAAAAAAAAAATTGCGCAGAATGCACCCGGCTTTTTGCTTCTCCAGTTAACACTGTTTTGAGATACCACATTTTTTGACATGTAGGTATCGGTTAATTGTGAATTAATTCAATAAATAGATCACGGAATTGTCGCCAGTACAAATACTGACCGAAAAATTTCGGCAATTCAATTTTCGGAAGCGGAAGTGCTGTGTTTCCGCTTGCTTCGACCTTTGATGATGCTGAAATCCGGGAGCCTGCTTTTAATTGTAATTGCAGAATCTTGTTACTGATTTCTTCTTCGATGTTTGAATACTTATTCAAATCGTATGTAACATCATCGATAGTTTCCAGTGGTTTCCAGATCTTTTCGTGTAGGTCTTGAATGCTCTTGAAATGCCTTTCGAGAGTAGGAATTTTGCTATCGTAATTTTGTTGTGGATGAACGCTCATGTCATCAAGCATTTTTGTCAATGTGCTTAACAACATCTCTGTTACCTTTTTCTGCTTTGCTATCAGTAGAGTGGTTTGAGTGGACGCTTGATTGGATGGTCCAGCTTCCTGTCTGTCTGTTGCAGCTTTTGCTTTTAACAATTGTAGCCAGGTAACCATTTGATCCCTGGCATCGCTGCATTTTTCTCACAATGTGCCGTGTATGTTGGCTTGAATGGAAATGTGTTCTTCTGTGATTGACGGATGCTGTCTAATCGCGTTGTCCCACTTGTCAAATGCCTTCCAATATTAATCAATTTCGTTTATTTTTCGTTCGACGAATTCCAAGGTTCTTTTGTCCTTTGCGGTCTTCTTGAAGCTGTTGATGGTCTTTGTAGGGCCACTGCAACTTCGTCCTGCTTCTGCAGGTATTCTTCCAATTTGCTCATATCGACGAATCACGTAACCTTATAATCACGTCGGGTTCACCAAATTTATGTACGCCTCTTTTGACGACGAAATAAATAAAGCGGTACACAACCAATTTATATGTTGAATTGACTATTTAGTACCAACCAGCTAGTCGTTTATTTGAGAATGATGAAGATGGGTCGCACTATTGAATCGCACTCACCAAAAATTCACAAGATTAACACAGTTTTAATGCTGAAGTAAAAAACTAGCACTTTATTGTTTTGTCACTCGTATTTATAACAAAACTTACTGCTAAGAAGAACAAGAAATTTAAAAGGTAACAACAGGTAATACAAAATTTCGATTGATGTTTCCCACAGTCAGTGCAACCTTGCATTTTACCTGCCAATGTAAATTTTACCAATTTTACCAATCATTCGCACGGTGAAATTTGAGTCTTGCGACCAAGGTTGTCGCGCACTGCAATAGGACGCTCGCGACGCGGTCATTGAATTTTCTTATCATTTCTTGATACTCTACATGGACTGTGGGAAATGACATTGACAATTTGCATACACTTTGGAATTTAGTAATTTAATTTCATGCTTAAATTTAATGTGGGAAACTTTGGACTTCTGCGCAAACACTCATCGTATATAAAGAAAATAAAAATAAAATACACACACACACTCGCTCACGCAAAGACAGTTTAGTTGCAGAAAAACTTAAGTAAAAGCGTTACTGTTGGACTTATTTCCTTCCGGCGGCTTTAAATAGTCGAGATAGTCCAACATCTGCTTCATAGGTAGTGCATTTCTGCATTTAAGACAAAATTAGGCCTTAAATCATTTCTTTGGGTTTTATATAATTATTATGGAAATATTACGAATTTTCTTTAACTTAGTCAACCCACAAATTGGCCCTTATTTAATTTTTTAGGAAATAGCCCCCATTTTCAGAAAATGAAATAATGCCAATTTCTTTACGGCGCTACTTCCTAAAGGCATTCTATAAACCTTCACTCTTTTATTCTCCTTTCAATCATTCTTGAGAACACTAAGTTTATTCAGTTAAGGAAAGAACACAAAATCGATTTTCTCTACACCAAACATTTTTTAAACAAATCCAAAGCGACTTTTCCAGCACTAGGCTTTTTAAGTAGTGTATTGATTCTAGTAAGGGGTTGGGGAGTAGAGTTGTTAGAATCTGGGCTCTACTTTTCATTTGTTTTGTGGGTGAAACAAGTAAGATGTGAATGCAGTGAATGTATTCAGTCCTAATCTTTATATATACAATATATAGCAACTGACTATTGGAAATAGTGCTTTTAATAACAAGTAATCCAAACGGGGAAAGTTCGGTTGATTCGGGAATTTTCAGCAGGTCAGATCAGATTTTTCGCATTTGTTGTCAATTTTTGGCTTTCGAAATGTCTGCAAAATTGTTGCTATTATAAGTTTAGGGGCAGAGTGTGGGAAACGGCCTTTTATCGCTTAAATATATCGTCTAAGATAGTGTTTTCATCCCCATTGATAAATATTTTTTTCCATCCAAAAACAAGACTATCGGTGAAGTTCAAAATAATTTCTAAGTTCCGGGATACATGTTACTTTGAAAGAATATTATTTTATGTACAATCATTTCGATACGTGAAGCTGAAAAAACATCGTCTTACACAAAGGCAATCGTGAAAAGTGAAACAACATTGGCTTTTTTTTGAGGTAAGTACACTGATATCGAAGTGTTAAGGGCTGATTATGCTCGCCTGGCATGGAAAAAGAAATGTCAAATTCCATTCTGCCATACAGGTTTATGTGTGTCTGTGTGTCGTGTTGACAGTCTCCGCACAATGAACTGACGCAACGTCAGAATGCGTCGTGCGTTTGCTCTCTTGCACGACGTCAGCCTAAAATGAAAATTCGCAGACTTTTGTCAACATATGTTTACATTTCTTGTTTCTATGGCTTCCATTCTGTAACTGTTATCGGTGTATATTTTTTGAGCATATTTTTGTGTTTTTACAAAATATCAAATTCTGAATAAGTTGACATACAATATAATATACAATTAAAATGGGTTTTCATACTCTGCAAGTAGTAATTGAAGTTTTAGATTTTTTAAACACAATTAAAAAAATTAAGATGCATTAGTGACACATCGATTATCTACTCATTATGATATTTGGGTTGCCAGATCTTACGAAATTTTTGTATTTGCCCAATAATTTTCCAATTCTTTTAATCCTTCCTTCATCTCCTCCACCTTTGCCCTTATTTCAATACCCTCTTCGTTTATCCTCACCACCATTTCCTCAAAACGGCAACACGAAGTGGAGGGTCCTCCACAAAATTTCCGCTCTGCAATTTGTGTTGGAAATTTTCTATATAGTCTTGTGGGTAATACCAACGCCTGCTACCAGCCATCATATTAAAATTATGCAGCAGTAAGCAGCCCAATAGAATTTTTTTCGTGCTTTCTGGGCTGCGTTCAATTACAGATCTCAAAACACGCCAACACGCTGTCAGGATGGCAAAACTATGTCCAATAGTTCGGCACGCGCTAAAGAGTCTGTAATTGAAAATATCTTCATTTGGAGACAATTGTGTGCCGGGATAGTGCCGCATTAAGTTGGCCCTTAACGGAAATGCCGCATCTCCAACAAAAAATAGTGGAAACATTCATTGGAGCTATCCGGTAAAGGGGCATCTGGCTGCAAGTTGTTTGCTGAGTCTAATAATTTGACTCAATTAGTGAAGGAACCAACGCACTTTCCCTGCTTTGATGGGCAAAATCAAAATATTCTGGACCTCTTTCTAACTTCACATCACAGCAAGTATGATGTGAATGTTCTTGCACCTCTTGGTAATTCGGACCACGCTACAATTTCTGCTACCTTCCCATATTCTAGTCTTCAATCCGCTCACCAGACAGCTCCGAAGCGGAAAGTGGGGCTTTATGAGAAGGCTAATTGGGATGCGCTGAACTGCTTTTTCAGCCGTTTCAATTGGCAATTGTGTTTCAGAGATAGAAACATAAATGCTGCAGCAAAATTGGTAGAAAATATAATTTTATTTGGTATGAGGTCTTTCATACCCAATAAAAGAATTTCCATTAAACCAAAAGACCATTCCTGGTCTAAAAGGAAGCATTTAGGAATTGGCGTTTAAACAAAACTGCTGATACTAAACTGCTGCGCAATCAGGCCAGAAATAGGTGCAATGCCACTCTAAAGCGCGAAAAAGTTCTCTACGAACAGAGCCTTAGACGCAGAGTTCTTGAATACCATAAGGGTAGCAAGAACTTTTGGTCGTTCGTGGGGAGATTGAAAAATCAGACGAGATCGTCTATTCCAACTCTCCTCAAGGACGATCAGATCTTCACTCACTCGGTTGATAAGGCAAACTTATTAGCCAAAATGTTTGCTGAAGACTGCTCTCTTCATGAGAGTAGCGAACCACTGCCCGCGGTCGATGATGTATCTCATGCTATACCTCAGATGCATTTTCGAACGCGAGCTGTTAAAAGAGTGCTTGCAGACCTCAATGTCAATAAGTCCTCGGGACCGGATGGCATCTCAGCCCATGTGTTGAGAAAGTGCGCCTCAACACTGGCTCGCCCATTGCGCAATCTCTTTAATTTATCTTATACTTCAGGAGTTTTTCCAGCTTCCTGGAAGATTGCCAATGTGCAGCCAGTTCCCAAAAAAGGTGAGGCTACGAATCCTGCAAATTACCGGCCCATAGCAATCTGCTCAGTGCTCTCTAAAGTCATGGAGAGCATTGTAAATTTTAAATTGATGAGGTATCTAGAGAGCAACGAAATGATCAGCGATCGCCAGTACGGCTTCCGTGCTCACCGTTCCACCGGCGATCTGATGGCGTTTCTCACTGAGCGGTGGAGCAGTTGTATTCACCGGTTCGGTGAGAGCAAGGTTGTTGCTCTGGATATCTCCAAGGCATTTGACCGGGTGTGGCATAAATCACTCGTGTCTAAACTGGCTGCTTATGGTGTCGGTAATACTTTCACTCGATGGATATCGAGTTTCCTCAGCGGCCGTTCTATTCGGGTTGTGATAGACGGCTTTGCTTCCGAAGAGCACTCCATTAATGCTGGAGTTCCGCAGGGTTCGGTCCTGTCTCCGACACTTTCTTATTTTCATCAATGACTTTCTGTCATTGACATCAAACCTCGTCTACTCGTTTGCTGATGACAGCAGCATTTGTCATTCATATTCATTTTCCAGGCGTCCTTCCATTCTGGAGATCACTAGAAGACGCAGAATTATGAATGACACACTCCAATCCGACCTCAATAAAATCCAGGAGTGGGGTCGAGCGAATCGGGTCGATTTTAATGCGCGGAAGACCCAATGCTGTTTGTTAACCCACAAGCGTTTGGCGGGTGACAACTTCTCACCACTAAATATGGGTGGTGTGGATATTAATGAGGCGGAGGCTCTTGTTCTGGTCATGTCAATCCAATGCGGTCATCGCTGGAACGATCACATCTTTGACGTGTCGAAAGAAGCGCCAAGTGCTTAGGCTTTCTTAAGCGGTGTAAGAAATACTTCACTCCAACCGATCTTCGTTGTACCTACACCACTTATATCCGTCCGAAAATGGAGTACAATTCGCATATATGGTCGGGAGCTTCGCGGGCATATCTTCAGCTTCTCGACCGTGTCCAATGTCGTGCGTTAAAACTTATAGGGGACAGTAGGGTATCCAGCTCTATTGAAACCTTGGAGCGTCGTCGTGATGTGGGGTGTGTATCACTATTTTACCGCTACTTTCACGGTAAATGTTCTTCTGAAGTAGCCAGCCTGATTCCTCCGATTCAGGTATTTAGCAGAACTACTCGGCTTTCCAGAGCGGTGCACCCCTTTTATGTCGCGATTCCGTTCCAACGAACCACGCATTACCGTGAGAGTTCGTTTTTCGGTCGCGTCGTTAGATTGTGGAATAATCTCCCTGCGAATGTCTTCCCGCCCACTTACAGCGTCGAAACATTCAAGCGAAGTGTAAACCGTCACTACTCCCTCTTTCCCCCTTCCCACTAACCTGTCATCCCTTCGGAACCAACAAATGCTGTGCATGGATAGGGGGCATCCCCTGAGCTTGGTTTCATCTGTCATTAAAAAAAAAAAAAAAAAAAAAAAAAAAAGGGAAGCTTGTTGTCCATTAAAACCCTTCCAAATTGAGAATTTCGAAGAATTCCTATGAAATTCTATAAGAAAATGTTAACTTGGGAACATATTTATGAACATTACATCTATCACTTTGGTTTCCGTAGCTCCCTATATTTACCAATGACAGCGTGTATGGATTTGACATTTTGGATTTTGAAAACTAAAAATTACTAAAATATTGTGGGTGGGAAAACACGCGCAGAGAGATTGTTCCACAATTTAATAGCGCGACCGAAAAACGGATTCTCGCGGTAATGGGTAGTGCCTTGGAACGGGATTGAGACGTGAAAGGTGCACCACTTTGGAAAGCCGAGTAAATCTGTTGAATACCTGAACCGAAGAAATCAGGCTGGCTACTTCAGAGGAACAATTACCATTAAAATAAGGATACACTCCCCACATCCCGACGACATCCCAAGGTTTCAATAGAGCTGGTAGGTAGTAGGGTATACTGTCCCCTATAAGCTTTATCGCATGAAATCGGATACGGTCCAGAAGCTGGAGATATGTTTTCGAAGCTCCCGACCATATATACGAGTTGTACGCCATTTTCAGACGAATATAGGTGGTGCAGATACAACGAAGATCGGTTGGAGTGAAGTATTTCTTGCGCCGCTTTAAAAAGCCTAAACACTTGGCTGCTTCTTTCGACACATCAAAAATGTGAACGTTCCAACGAAGATCGCATTGTATTGACTTCAAAACTCTACTCCAAAAAAATTTTCTCGTTTCCACTTAAGCTCGGTCGAATTAGCCGTCGGCGAAACTAAAGTGGATCGGTATGTCGCAATTCCAAACATTTTGCAATAGTAATTTCTCAATATTAGTATTTGCCAATATTAACGTCGGCAGAATTGGGAACGATTTAATTCTTCCGCGTTTGCTCTTTACTTTTTTGTTTTGGCTAATTGCATTTACTCAAAAAGCTGTTTGGTTTGAGCTCGAGAAGAGCTATTTGGTAGCAATTGACTTCCACACTTATTACCATGGAGACTGCGATGATTGCTAACTTGGCTTTCGAGAGCTTTGCCCGGAGCTTATAATTATCTAGCATACTTACTACCATGCAGAGTGCGATGGTTGCTACCTTGGCTTTCGAGCTTCCCAAACAAAGTGCTTAGGTTGCTCCAAAAGGCTGAACTTGACCTTGTCTCACTAAGTTATTATTAAGTGCCAATGGTCTTGCCTTGAAGGTTCCGGTTACCCGTACGTTGAAGTATGAATGCGACATACAAGAGACAGATGGTCATTGATAAAAATGAGAAAAAGAGTTAGAGACAGGACCAAACCCTGCGGAACTCCAGCATTAATGGAGTGCTCTTCGGAAGCAAAGCCGTTTATCACAATCCGAATAGAACGGCCGCTGAGGAGACATCGAGTGAATGTATTACCTACACCATAAGCAGTCAGTTTAGACACGAGTGATTTATGCCACACTCGGTCAAATGCCTTGAAGATATCCAGAGCAACAACCTTACTCTCACCGAACCGGTGAATACAACTGCTCCACCGCTTAGTGAGAAACGCCATCAGATCGCCGGTGGAACGGTGAGCACGGAAGCCGTACTGGCGATCGCTGATACTCTTGTTGCTCTCTAGATACCTCATCAAGTTAAAACTTACAATGTTCTCCATGACTTTGGAGAGCACTGAACAGACTGCTATGCGCCGTAATTTGCAGTATTCGTAGCCTCACCTTTTTTGGGAACTGGCTGCACATTGGCAATCTTCCAGGAAGTAGGAAAAACTCCTGAAGTAAACGATAAATGAGATTGCGCAAGGGTCGAGCCAGTGTTGAGGCGAATTCTCTCAACACATGGGCTGATATGCCATCCGGACCCGAGGATTTGTTGACATTGAGGTCTGCAAGCGCTCTTTTAATAGCTCGCGTTCGAAAATGCATCTCAGGCATAGCATGAGATACACCATCGACCGCGGGCAGTGGTTGGCTACTCTCAGGAAGAGAGCAGTTTTCAGCAAACATTTTGGCTAATAAGTTTGCCTTATCAACCGAGTGAGTGAAGATCTGATCATCCCTGAGGAGAGTTGGAATAGACGATCGCGTCTGATTTTTCACTCTCGCCTTGAACGACCAAAAGTTCTTGCTACCCTTATGGTATTCAAGAACTCTACGTCTAAGGCGCTGTTCGTAGAGAACTTTTTCGCGCTTTAGAGTGGCATTGCACCTATTTCTGGACTGAAATCAGTTTAGTATCAGCAGTTTTGTTTAAACGCCAATTCCTAAATGCTTCCTCTTTAGACCTGACTGCTTGTCTGCAAGTCGCATTAAACCAGGAATGGTCTTTTGGCTTAATGGAAATTATTTTATTGGGTATGAAAGACCTCATACCAAATAAAATTATATTTTCTACCAATTTTGCTGCAGCATTTATGTTTCTATCTCTGAAACACAATTGCCAAATGAAACGGCTGAAAAAGGAGTTCAGCGCATCCCAATCAGTCTTCTCATAAAGCCACACTGTCCGCTTCGGAGCTGGCTGATGAGCGAATTGAAGACTAGAATATGGGAAGGTAGCAGAAATTGTAGCGTGGTCCGAATTACCAAGAGGTGCACGAACATTCGCATTATAGTATACTTGCTGTGATGTGAAGTTAGAAAAAGATCCAGATTATTTTGGTTTTGCCCATCAACTCAGGGAAAGTGCGTTGGTTTCTTCACTAATTGAGTAAAATTATTAGTCGTATTATTAGACAGCGTTGAAAATAGGACGCCGATAACTTTCTAGTGCTATCAATTTCGTGCACGCGCAGTATTTTGATGTCAAGGTTTACCTAAACTTAGCGTGTACTCGGTGCATCTCAGAGCAATCCTTGAACGAAACTTATTCAACCAAAAATATAACTATTATGTGCGATACAGCGTTGAGAAGAGGACGCCGATACCTTTCTACTGCTATCACTTTCATGCGTGCACGCGCAGTATTTTAATGTCACCCGAAATCAGCATGTACACTTTGCATCTAGGAGCAAACTTTGAACAAAACTTTTTTTGAGAAATTCCATATTCTCATGCCAAGATTAAATAATAGGCTTTTCACTTTCACAGCAGCGCATTCACCGGCGCGGCAGCAGCGCACAGCGAAGCATTCACCGGCGCAATCATCGGCGCGAGACCAGCGCATACATCGGTGTAGTGTGTTCATCGGCGTTACACCAGAGCACTCATCGGCGCGACATCAGCGCCCAGCGAAGCACTCACCGGCGCGGCACCAGCGCAACATCGACGCGACAATAGTATTCATCGACGCTCACCAGTGTCCACAGAAGCATTCACCAGTGCACACATATCACTCACCAGTGTCCACCGAAGCATTCACCAGTATACACCGACGCCCTCACGAGTGAACACAGACGCAGTCACCCGTGTACACCGACGCATTCACCAGTGTACACCAACACATTCACCAGTGTACACCAACCCATTTACCAGTGGACACCGAGGCACTCACCAGTGCACACCAACGCACTGATTCATCAGTGCCTCACCAGCATTTCTACAGTACAACAACCACGCGACAGGCAACATCAAAACCAGGGGACACATGCCGTAACCAGACTCCCACGGAACCATTCAGCCAACGAAACGGTGGAGTTACCAGCGAATAAGAATTCTATATTGGTTAAGACTGGCTGTTTCAATAAAAGTGAATTTATTGTTCCACTAAATTTTCTGTGGACTCAACTCCGGTCTAACTCACTGAGTTATATCGCGGCCAGAGCAACGTTAAAGAAGGGATATTTAAAAAATCTTATGAGCCAAAAATAATGTGAGCAAAAAGAAATTATTTGCGCCATTTGAAACATGTAGGACGTTTTTATTATAGCCTGCAGTTTAAAAAAAAAAACAGCTGACTCTTCTGTGCAATAAAGGCGGTGTAAACGTTTCACAAATGTGTCCTTACATATCGGTGTAAACGTACTATGACTATAGTACTGTTTGTTGTGTGACTTCACAATAGCCATAACTTATGCGCGCGTCCAAGAGAATAGTTGATTTTTTTGAGTTTTGTGAATAAAAGGATTTAAATACACAATGAGCTGTAATGTTAGAGGCTGTAAAAATTGGAATGGCGATGAAGCTTCATGCAGTTTTTTCTATTTTCCTTCCGGCAAGAAATTGTTAAAGAAATGGATTAATTTTTGCCGACAAAAAATAACTTCAGTGTTAAAATTTCATATGTTTAATATGATATAAGTAAAAATGTATAATTGTTAACTTTTAAAAATATATATTTCACGTGTACTAATATTGCAAACAAAACAAAATATAAGTCTATCTCTATATTTCAAGTTAAAATTTGAAATCAGTCGCAAGTATGGTTTGGAAAATAGAGCTGGTTTGGAAAATAGACGCCCGTAATTATATTTCGGCTACATTAATTCACTTAATGGAACCGTCACGCCGGTGTATTTAAATAGAGACCGTACTGCATGTGACCAAAGTGTTTGAGGTGATGTACAGCGCGCAGTTGTTCGTGGTAGACACGCATATAAAGCGGTTAGGACTTCTTTGATAGCTGATCAAGTAACTCTATACGAAAGCTTTTGAAATTGAAGCAGCAGAAATTCGTGTGTCTCAAATGTTGCAGTTTATCGGCGCAGGTCCTCCGTTCGACAGTAGGTTAGCCTTAAAATGAAGTGCGACATGTGGTGTCTTCGTCTGGGGTGTAGATGAAATTACCTCTTTGTTTCACTGATGCTGCTGTACTTTAAGGCCTTCAGGCATCAGTTCGGCACTGATGAACTCTTTCCTGCCTTCGGAGAGGAAACGCAAGCCCTTTAAGTTGGCCTGACCAAATATACGCAGGAACTAGAGGTGCTCCAACGCCAGTTCCGAATTCATATTTCATGTAATCGGCTGATACATGACAAATTATCACTTATTCTTGAAATGCAAAGCGCATATCACACAAATCTGTTTACCTTGACAATTTTTTACAATATTTTTTTTTCTATAGTAATTATTGTAATATCTAAAATTTCACACCAATGTTTGCACTTTTACATACGAAATGTATACGAGTTTGACAGTTCGGTAATATTGAATGGCTATTGTAACGTAGATGCGAAGAACGAGGCAATTTTGTTTTTTGTTCGGGTAAGACATATTTGTTTAGCGTATTGGAAATTAATTGAATTTAATATTTTTTATTATAATAGGAGTTTACTGGCGAAGCTTTCTTAAAGTATTTGCTACTTATCCTATTTCTTCAAATTAAGTGCCATTGGCGTTAACAAGCCTATTTCCGAAAATGTCTCTCCGAAACTAAGCGATAGAGATATTTTTGTTTTTAACTGCCATTATAGTAGCGAATCCAAAAACGCAGCTGTACTGCAGAACTTTTTAAAATGATTATTTACTAGCAATATTTTATGAACTTTAAACGTCACTAGTTTTATATTTCAGAATGGCTCCTAGAAAATGTATTAAGAATTGCTCTGCTGAAGACGAAAGCGGGCGGAAGATACATATTTACCAGTTTCCTAAAGCGGATTGCCGGTAAGCGAATAAGATTTTTTATTTAAGGTGCTAAGTAACTGGTAGTTGGGTAGAGTATCCTGAAAACAGAACGAGGGCTTTCGCTTTGTCGATTGAGAAAATCTCTAAGAGAATGATTGCAATAAAGACTTTAGCTTTGTCGATCTTATTGGTCAGCTACTAACATCTGTGTTTGGCTTTGTTGCTGTTAAGCTCTACTCTTAGGCTTAACACGTTCACGCCGGCGCGGGCCACCGCTAGACTGTCTCATCGGGCGGCGTACCACCGGTGGCCCGAACTAGATTGTTTCATCGGTTGGTAAGCATTGAATTGTGCTATTAGACAATGAATGAAAATTAAAATAATGAAAAGTTAACGTATTTTCATTAAAGACATTTACTACTACTACCAGTAGGGCTCCTTACAGCCCGGGACCGGTCGCCCAAAAGTTTTTAAGTCCAGCTGTGGATAGAACTTGGTGCAGACAGAAACTGCCCACACCAAACGTGAAAACAGTCTAAAGACATGTGTATGGACATGTCTTCCTCACTGTGGGAGCGAGGCCTATCCGTACCTCTTCCACTCAGACAGGGAGCGGCACTCAAGACGGGGTTTAACCCCAATTTAGCTGGACCCCCAACAAGATGTAAAAATCTTGATTCCGGGGTGAGGCGTTGAGACCAACCTCAGCACCCCCCGAAACCCGTGGTACCAGATAACCTCTGGTCAGGCTTCGTAACGGTGTTACTACGGACACCAGGAACGCAACACCAGTGCGGCACACTGTCCTCTGTCCTCCCGAAGGACTACAGTTAGGCTGGCACACACATAACATGCACACTACATTCAGCACAACCAACACATTCATCGCCATCCAACCCTACCCAATACACACACACACACACAATCACCTACAACTTACCTATTCATACAACCCATACGCCACATACACAAGACCACCCACGCACAAAATTGGGCAGCTAACCTACCCTGGAGAGAGCCTCACTCACACAGAACCCCTGGTCAGTCCAACTAATACTCATAGCCCCCAAATCCCTAAAGTCGAAGTACAATGGGCAGACACACAAGACATGCAGCCAATCCTCAATTTCAGCTCCACAGTCACAAGCTTGTGAAGCCGTGAGGCATCTCTTAAACAAAAATGCATTAAGAGAGCCATGGCCAGTTAGCAAAAAGCCCAAGCTCAGACTGAAGCCAAACCAAGGATGACTTGCAGCAAATGTGACGTCCCGTATGTACTCATACGTCGTCCTACCCTTTTCACTATTGTTCCATCTAGTTTGCCAGCTATATGAAACACATTCATTCAAGAACGCTTTGCGCTCTGTCACACTAAGCCTCTCCGCATCACTCTCAAACCATTCATGCTGCGGCAATGGTAATCCCCTCCTGCATCTGAAGATGGCCGCACGACGGACCACCTCCAAGTCCAGAGGGGCAACCCCCATTAATACCTGTAAGGTCTCCGTGGAGACCGTACGGCATACTGGCAGGCGTGCAGCAAGCATAACCCTCTGGCATGCCAGAATCTTGCGATACCCAGCAGCAGACGTTACCACATCGCACCAGACCGACGCACCAAAGGTCGCACACGCAAGAAACAGACCCCCATAGAGGACACGGACAGCACTTCTACTCCGACCCCAGTCACACCTAAGCAGCCGACGCACCTGACCCACCACACAAACACAAGACGCTCTCGCGTATGTGTCAGATGGGGAAGGAAGTTCATCCTTTCACCGATAGTCACCCCCAAGTACTTGACCTCAGTCACATACTTGAGGGAGACACCAGATGCGCGGACAATTGGGTGTCGATTACGTGACAATCTGCCCTCGAGCAGCATTATCACGGTCTGTCCATTGCCACGTCCACACCCACCTGAGCACCCCACTCACACACAACACTCATGGCACTCTCTCCCAAGGATTCAATCGCAGCACGCGACCGACCCTAAACGAGGACAAGCAGATCGTCGGCGTAAGCACAACACTTCCAGGACAGACCAAGACACCGCAACAGAGGATCCATCATGAGGTTCCAAATAAATGGACCACAGACGGAACCCTGCGGACAGCCCCTGACCACATCAGCCCAGACGCATTGATTACTTCCAGCCACCCTTTCTGCCAGAGAAGTAACTCTCCCAAAAACAAAACGGGTTTTGCTTTTGACAGATAAAAGCAAAACCCGGTCAATTCTTACGAGTTCCCATCCCATGTTTCTGAAAGCTTACAGAATATCTCGTTTTTGATCATGTGATAATTTGAACGCAGGAGCTGAACGCAGGATGTGAGTTTACAGAACATTCCGGATATTTTTTGTTTAAAACCAAAATATAGAAGAAGCTCCATTGAATTAAATATTTATTAGCATTTAAATTAAAATAAGTTTTAGTATCGTAAATAATATTAATAACAATAAGCATCCGAATTAATAACATTCTCAATAAGAAATACACAAGAAAGAATAAACTTACAACAACAACAAACAAGAATTGAACCAGAGAATTGTAAAAACAAAGCAAGCCCCGAAAACACACGATAATATATACATACGCTCGGAGAATAAAACATACGCACAAGTAGAGCAGCGGCAATTATAAACATAGAATTATGCGACCAGCTTAATTACGCTTTCTCTTTTTCTTTGCACTTTCGTTGTCGCTGATCTAAAAATAGATTCAAGCATTCAGCTCACACATATTTTCTTTCGCCGCGCACACGCTGCATATGATTCCTACTGTGTTTTCAGAAGCATGTGCATTTAACGAAGAGTTTGTGCAAGCTCAGTCAGCCTTCTGCCGGTGAGCAAAGACTTGATTGTTGCCTGGCAAAACAGAAACTCCTTTTGCGTGGAGCAGTTGACCCCCCCTCGACAGCCCCAACTATCGCATAACAAGTGGCTCATATTTGAAACGGGTTGATCAACTCGTAATACATTCAGTAGAGTAGAAGTAGTTGCCGGCGTATCCTAAGCGTATTTTAGGAGTATCTTTTGGGCGTATTTAGAACTATGCGGAATCATTCCTCCGGGAATTTCAAGGCTTCGGCCGGAATCATTCCTCCGGGAATTTCAAGGCTTCGACCGGAATCATTCCTCCGGGATTTTCAAGGCTTCGGCCGGAATCATTCCTTCGGGAATTTCAAGGCTTCGGCCGGAATCAGTTCTTCGGAGCTTTCACCCGCATTGTGAGCGGCCCTCTGCCGCGGAGCACTCAGCTCCTCCGACATTGTATTCATCAGCATTGTAAGCGGTCCTCTGCCGCGGGGCATTCGACCCCTCCGTCTTCTGTACATACAAACTATTGTACACGACACTCTGTCGCCAGGCACTCGGCCTGACACACCGATTTTAACCACTGGCGTAGATATTAAAACGTTTGTGATGCAAATAAAATATTAAATAAAGAAAAAAAACGAACACCAACCCGCATACGTCCGAGCTGAAATTTCAGTGATAGATTTGAAATGCACTTAGATTGTGCATTTCTAAAAGCATAAGTTGGTTTAAAGCCTATCTCCTTGTCTTCTTTACGTATTTTAAAAATTATGTTTCTAGGCTAGTGCGGTGAAGAAGAATAAGAGTTGCAATTTTCTCTCATAAAATATAAATCCTCTCTCAAAATTTTGTAAACAATTTTTCCAAGTTGTCAAAATTTTTCTTCAAGTTGTCAAAATTGCATGCATTTTGTTTGTGTAATTTACACACTTCAGTCTGATTTCACTAACACAGTGAAAGCGAAAAAAGAGTTTCTAGTCTTGTTGTCTTTGATTTCATCATCTAGACGAAGAGGAACGAAAAAACTGCAGGTACCGACACATATAAATTATGTGTTCTAATTTATTATATTTCTAATAACTTTTTTATATTATCTAGAAATAAACGTTTTTTGTATTAAACTATAAAGGAAGGAAACGTTAGTAATTTCTGAGAGCTCCAGTTAGGGTGGTGAGAGCGCTAACAACTCCACTTTTAAACGTTTTTTGCTACGTTGTGTGTTTAAGCCTACTTCACTAACAGCTCAGCCCTGTTCTTGCGTATGGTAATAAATACAAATTCATTCCAATATCGCAACATTTTGAGAGCGAAAAGAGGGAATTCGACAACGACAGAATAGAAATAGACAAATTTCTATTCTGGCGTTTGACGTTGTCGATTTTTGTGCAGATTTTCTGACCGTTAGGTTTTACATTGTTTCTGCAAATCGACAACGCCAAACCCTTGGTTCTATTTTCAGCGTTAAGAAGAAGAATTTTTGTAGTGCTCATTTTAGCATTTTAAAAATGTTTGCTTAGCATCTTCGTCGAAAATTCTGTTTATTTTATCAGCAAAATCAGCAGTAGCCAAGGCGACTTCGGAAGTGCATTTTCTGAAGCCACTAGTACTGCAGATTGTCCTGATGGTTGCTTGAACAATTCTACTGAAAAATTGTTTACTCAAAACTTGCCAAATGAAATTTGTATTGCTGATTTCACCCTCATCTTTTCAAATTGTTTAGGCTCGATATGCTAGCAGTTCAGTTTGGGACAAATTTTAGTTGTTGCACTTTGTTCTCGTTCACATAACTCCCGAATGACATCAAAACTGATAATACCATCAGATGTGATTAAATCGCAGGTAAGAAAACCAAATACGTACATACAAAAGATCTTTGAAGTCGTGAAATAGAAAATATTAATTTTCAGGGCTCACATGAAATCTAGAAAAGGTTATTTCTCTTATTTCCTATTATAAAATGAAATAGTATGTATGATCAATTTGGAAAAGATCTTTAATGATAAGAACACAAACTTGGATGCCTATTATTCCTGAGATATCGTCTTCCAAACCATCGATGATATCCAGTTTCTCGTTATATTTAAATTCATATCGTATCTCATCGAAAATCGCAAAGGCAGTCTTTTTGAAGATTTTAATTGGTGCTCAGTTATTGATGGAATCTTCAAAAATTAATGGCAAATGGTAAATTATGTCATTAATGGCAAATGGTAAACAAATGTTCGAAAACCTCGTCGGAACTCGTTCCGGCGAGTGCCGATTCACCTTCCTTACCACCGGCATCTGTGTTGCCGATAGAGTAACTTTTGCTGATTCGATATCTTGTTATTTCTTACTCTATGTTTGCAGCTATTACAATTATTTCGTTTTATATTTACAGCTATAATTTCATTCAAGAATATACAATATAGTCGAGTTTGGAAATATGTAAAATGGAATATTCAGTAACAACAACACATTGCAAAACGCTTAATGAGGAATCTAATGCTAAGATTCCAGTTGAATGTACTATGTCAGGAGATACAAGTTATGATTATTGTGAGAAAGTTATTGAACATACGGAAGATACGGAAGATTCTGCGAAAGACTTATGTAGTACTTTACAAGCGATGTCTGAAAATAGTGTAGGCAAAATTATAAAAAGTCGTTATTCAGCACAAACATATTCTGAGCAAAGCATTCTACCGATAGATTTTGACGATAAAATTCCAAATCAAAAAAAGGAAAATATTAAAGAGGAAATAGTTCCTCTATTAGGCACAGGTATTAAAAGAAAATTTGAGTCTGATTTTTCAATTGATCCAAATATGAGTTCAAACACTTTGTCAGATGAAAAAAAAATTTCAAACTTACGCAAAAATATACGTGATGTTATGGGAGAAAACCAGTTAGACACTAATACGATAGTGGCACAAAGAGAAGAATCTGAACGTCTAGCCCGTGTTGCCGAGCAACAAAAAATAATTCGTGAATATCAGAGACAAACTGCTGTTAACAAACTAAATGTACGTACACAAAATCGAGTTCTATCTCTTTTGCAAAGTGGAAATACTCGTGCAAAGATTGCAGATATTACCGATGAATGTTCTCCAGGAACGGGTTCTGAAAGCTCTGACGAAGTATATAATTCAGGTCCCTCAAAAAAGAGGGAAACGCCCAATATCACTGCAAGTGTAAAAAAACCGGAAAATCTTGAAGCACGTGTTTCAAATTCCAATGCAGTAGTCTCTGATTCAATGTTCCCTGTAAATGATATCGTCACAATTGATGATAGTTCATCCGAGGATGATTGTATAATTTTGTCCGATGAGGAAGATTGTGATCCTGAACAAGAAGTTGAAGATGATCCTAATAACAGTGGTTTGCATGTAAAAGATGCGTATAATGTTCCGGATGAACAAGGACGTGTTGTTGTAAATATAGGCCACCCAGAAGGTGAGGACGATATATTCGTAGCTCCGCAAATTGCAAAATCAATGAAACCACATCAAATTGGTGGTGTTCGATTTCTTTTTGATAATATCATAGAGTCCACAAAAAGATTCAACAGCTCTACTGGATTTGGGTGTATTTTAGCACATTCGATGGGACTAGGAAAAACCTTACAAGTAGTTTGCTTCTGTGATATATTTTTAAGACACACCCATTCAAAAACGATTCTATGTGTGATGCCTATAAATACACTTCAGAACTGGGTTTCTGAATTTGATATGTGGATCCCAATGAAGTCTGATGATACGGAACAAGTACGCCCGCGTTCTTTCAAAGTGTTTGTACTAAATGATCAACAAAAAACTCTAAATGCACGTAGCAAAGTTATACTTAAATGGGCTGAAGAAGGTGGAGTTTTGCTAATGGGCTATGAACTATTTAGATTGTTAGCGTTAAAACTAGTTCCCAATCGAAAAAGGCGAGTTGGAAAAAATTTCGTTGCAACAGATAAAATAGAAACAGAGGCTCATAAGCGTCTTAGTGAAAATATATATCAAGCTATTGTTAAACCTGGCCCAGATTTAGTGATTTGTGATGAAGGTCATCGCATAAAAAATTCTCATGCAGGTATTTCACTGGCTCTTAAGCAGATTCGTACTCGACGAAGAATCGTTCTCACAGGATATCCGTTACAAAATAATTTAATGGAATATTGGTGTATGGTTGATTTTGTGCGCCCTAATTATTTAGGTACACGAACAGAATTCAGCAATATGTTCGAGAGGCCTATTCAAAATGGGCAATGTATTGACTCAACACCAGAAGATATAAAATTAATGAGGTACAGAGCGCACGTCTTACATTCATTGCTAGTAGGATTTGTTCAGCGTCGATCGCATGTGGTGTTACAACATACATTGCCGCGAAAGCTAGAATACGTTATATTATTAAAAATGAGTGATTTTCAGCGAAAACTTTATGATACCTTTATGAATGACGTGGTGCGTAAAAAGGCGGTTCCAAACCCATTAAAAGCATTTGCAGTGTGCTGCAAAATTTGGAATCATCCAGACGTACTTTATAACTTCTTAAAAAAACGCGAGACTGATTTAGATTTAGAAATAGATGACGGTGAGGTTATTGCAGATACTATTCCTTTAAAAGATAGTATACATAGAAAAGAAAGCTTATTGCCATCAAAGGAGCACTTAAAAAAATCAGAAGAGGAAATCTATATCCATGAAGAAAATAAAGCTGAATTTCCATTAATATCTAAACCACAGATTAAAGATTCAAAAGGTAGTACTCAAAATATAAATACTGACTGCCGAGTTACAGAAAACACAATTGGGTGTTCAAGGTAAGTTAATAAAAATTGCAAATCTTAAAATTTACGTTATGTACAAATAGAGTTTCATTTTCATAAAATAGCTTCATCGGCGATGATTTTAGTCAGAGCTTTTATCCAACCAACCAACTAGAAAAATATCTCCCAGGAAATAATGGGGAACCATATTGGAACGATTCAAATACATCATACTACAGCTATCCGTCATTATGTGGTAATATAGGTCCTTCTATACGACCTGATTATGTTGGGATGGTTGTACAAGAGACTCGGGAAAAAGAAAACACAAACAGTTCACATATTGTAGATTTAGATACAAAAGAAATAAAAATAGTTGAAACTGATATTGATGTAACAATCAATCAAATGGTGAGCAATAGTATATCAAGTAAAAAAGAAATATTGAGTTTCACAAATATATATAATCAAAAGAGCGGACAGACTGCGCATAATACATCTAAAACCAATTTAAAGAAGAACAGCTCATCAAGCAGTAGCAACACTGTAAGTTCGGGATCAGTTGGTTCTTTTGAAAAAGATTTAATAAAAGTAAGAAGCGAAGATGGTATTCCATATGATTGGGCAATTGATATAATGAAGGGATATGAACCTAATCAAATTCTAAACTCTCCGAAAATGAACATTTTTTTCTGCATTTTAAATGAAAGCATTAAACAGGGCGACCGAATATTGCTATTTAGCCAAAGTCTCTTAACATTAAACCTAATTGAGACATTCCTGCAGTCAACTTTTGTTGTGGATTCAAGTAAATGCTGGAAGAAAAATACTTCTTATTTTCGTATGTTATTGAGATATTTAAACTTCTCTTAAGATTAATGTTTATTTTTTTAATTAGGTCTAGACGGATCGACTCCATCACAAGAACGTGAAAAACTTGTTAATGATTTTAATTCAAATTCAAATATAATGTTGTTCTTAATTTCGACAAAAGCTGGTTCATTAGGTATTAATTTAGTTGGAGCTAATCGTGTCATAGTCTTTGATGCTAGTTGGAATCCATGTCACGATACACAAGCTGTTTACCGCATTTATCGGTAAGTAAGCCTTGTAGTGTAATGATGTAATTTAAGTCATTGGTGTCCAGATAAGTACCCTTGTAAATTTAAAATTTTTCGTTTTCTGTTTCTAAAATATGCTACATTTTTTAAATTGTTAACCCCCTAAAAAGTTTTTCACAGGCTACTTTTGAATGTTTTTTACCAATTATGATATTGTGAATTGTGAATTTTTTTAACAATTGTGATATTGGGTCGGAGAAACAATTTTACGTCTGTCGATTCATTTCTGTCTCAATATTTTAATACCCTACACCCGAAGGAACACGTATATTCACTGTGTTCTTCCGTTTGTAACGCAGAAGGTGACGAGATAGATATAGAAATGTATATATATTCTTGGTCACCTTCTTTGTCACCTAAATCGATTTAGACCTATCCGTCCGACTGTCTGCCTGTCTGTATGTCTGGTGAAATCACAATTACAGGAGAACGAAAAGAGGTATCGCAATTAAATTTTGCACAAATATTCTTTGTTATGTAGGCAGTTTGGGATTGAAAATTGGCCAAATCGGTTTACAACCACGCCTACTTTACATACGGAATGTAAAGGCTACTTGCTATGTTATAAGGTTACTTTTTCTTATGGCAGATGAAAAACTTAAGGGATGCTCCTTATTCATGCAAAGTATTTTTTGGTTCAGAAAGGATGAAAGAATATTGGGAAGGGGAAAGAGGGATTTCTGGCGGTTTACACTTCGTTTAAAAGTTGCGACGTCATAAGTGGGCGGGAAAACATGCGCTGGGAGATTGTACTGCAATTTAAGTTTTTATTGAAGCTTTATACGTTAAAAATATATTTGCTTAGTTATTTGTAATTAAAATTTGTAAGTAAAGGTATAGTTACGAGACTTTCATACTTTCTTTATTTGTACGAAATTTTTTTGATTCTTAACCGATGATCCATATATTTTTTAAAAATTTAAAAAATTTCTACTTTTTACATTCTATTCTTATTTAACTCGGCTTAGTGATTGCGAGGTTTACTGAGAATTATGACGCTATGTTTTTTAGCTTATGTACAATAGAAAATTGTTTGTTAACATGTAGTGTAACGAAACTTTTCCCTCTCTGGCCAGGGTATGTGACTCAGCCGAGTCCAGGATCCGTCCAGTTATTTATTTGTTGGGATATATATATATATATATATATATATATATATATATATATATATATATATATATATATATATATATATATATATATATATATATATATCAAATGTAGAAAGGGCTGCAAAATATATGTATGGCCACTGATAGCCTTCACAGGTGAACGCTGTGGTGAAAGAACTCCTGTCCCCGCTCCAGCGCGGTGCGAGCGAACCGAGTGTTGGCCGCGGGAGTGCAAATCCACAGGCGACGCTCTGATGCGAACTGTTGGCCGCGGGAGTGCAACTCCACAGCTGACGTTCTAATGTGAGTGTTGGCCGCGGGAGTGCAACTCTACAAGGCGACGTGCTGATGAGAATCGTTGGGCCGCGGGAGTGCAACTCCACAGGCGACGCTCTGATGCGAACTGTTGGCCGCGGGAGTGCAACTCCACAGGCGACGTTCTATTGTGAGTGTTGGCCGTGGGAGTGCAACTCCACAAGGCGACGTGCAGATGAGAATCGTTGGGCGGAGGGATTACAACTCCACAAGGCGACGTGCTGATGAGAATCGTTGGGCCGCGGGAGTGCAACTCCACAGGCAACGCTCTGATGCGAACTGTTGGCCGCGGGAGTGCAACTGATTGAAGATGGAGTTCCAGAAGGCTACTCCATTCCTCGTGGTGAAGCGCCTTTTATAGTGGCGATGGTATTCCTACGCACTGATTGTAAGACGCTTGTTGTCTCTTTCTTGCCTGCGTGGTCGTATCTGTGGTCGAGCTCTCTCGATCCACTCAGGAGATGGTGCTACTACTTTCTAACAACTCTCAATTTTTGTCAAATCTCTTTTCTACTTTGCCGTTCGTTACATACGCAAATCCACAGGCGACGCTCTGATGCGAACTGTTGGCCGCGGGAGTGCAACTCCACAGCTGACGTTCTAATGTGAGTGTTGGCCGCGGGAGTGCAACTCTACAAGGCGACGTGCTGATGAGAATCGTTGGGCCGCGGGAGTGCAACTCCACAGGCGACGCTCTGATGCGAACTGTTGGCCGCGGGAGTGCAACTCCACAGGCGACGTTCTATTGTGAGTGTTGGCCGTGGGAGTGCAACTCCACAAGGCGACGTGCAGATGAGAATCGTTGGGCGGAGGGATTACAACTCCACAAGGCGACGTGCTGATGAGAATCGTTGGGCCGCGGGAGTGCAACTCCACAGGCAACGCTCTGATGCGAACTGTTGGCCGCGGGAGTGCAACTGATTGAAGATGGAGTTCCAGAAGGCTACTCCATTCCTCGTGGTGAAGCGCCTTTTATAGTGGCGATGGTATTCCTACGCACTGATTGTAAGACGCTTGTTGTCTCTTTCTTGCCTGCGTGGTCGTATCTGTGGTCGAGCTCTCTCGATCCACTCAGGAGATGGTGCTACTACTTTCTAACAACTCTCAATTTTTGTCAAATCTCTTTTCTACTTTGCCGTTCGTTACATACGCAAATCCACAGGCGACGCTCTGATGCGAACTGTTGGCCGCGGGAGTGCAACTCCACAGCTGACGTTCTAATGTGAGTGTTGGCCGCGGGAGTGCAACTCTACAAGGCGACGTGCTGATGAGAATCGTTGGGCCGCGGGAGTGCAACTCCACAGGCGACGCTCTGATGCGAACTGTTGGCCGCGGGAGTGCAACTCCACAGGCGACGTTCTATTGTGAGTGTTGGCCGTGGGAGTGCAACTCCACAAGGCGACGTGCAGATGAGAATCGTTGGGCGGAGGGATTACAACTCCACAAGGCGACGTGCTGATGAGAATCGTTGGGCCGCGGGAGTGCAACTCCACAGGCAACGCTCTGATGCGAACTGTTGGCCGCGGGAGTGCAACTGATTGAAGATGGAGTTCCAGAAGGCTACTCCATTCCTCGTGGTGAAGCGCCTTTTATAGTGGCGATGGTATTCCTACGCACTGATTGTAAGACGCTTGTTGTCTCTTTCTTGCCTGCGTGGTCGTATCTGTGGTCGAGCTCTCTCGATCCACTCAGGAGATGGTGCTACTACTTTCTAACAACTCTCAATTTTTGTCAAATCTCTTTTCTACTTTGCCGTTCGTTACATACATATATTAATATGCAGAAACGGTAGTGTGAAATTTAATTACCATATATTCTGTAATATATATATATATATATATATATATATATATATATATATATATATATATATATATATATATATACATAAGTAGAAAAATGCAAGTAACAGAATTATGTGGGGAAGAAATTAAGTTGTGCTTAATTTGTTCCTGACAGTAGTTTATTAACATTTATAAGGTAGTCCTCAGCCTACTTATTTCTTCATCGGAATAAATAAAGTGAAGTAAACACGAGGATAACGCCCCGTCAAATCCCGAACACACCGTCACGCAATACAAGTGACACACTGAGTTTTCTCTCCAGTGACACATTCCGTCATTGAGTTTCCTAGTCGTCGTCCATTGCCACAGCGACGCTATTTTTTATTAAATAGAGCTCACTTGTTAAATAGCTATTGGAACTTGAATAAAACATTTACGTAACACCTGAAACTACTGGGTCTCTTGATAAATTTCTTGGAAAAGACCTTGACGACAAGTGGTCAGCTTCTCCCAACTGTGTGAGTGTTCGGACTATAACCAGTCTTCCTCAAGGGCTTTAACCCACCCATTACTCAAAGCAACTCTGGTTTCAAGCCCGCAAAAATCCACATCAACTCCCTCTTTATCGAGAGAATCCGCTATTTCATTCTGCTCAGTGCCGACGTGCCGTCTTACCCAGCAGAGTATTTTTTTGTTTGAAATTGTTGGCTTCATAGTTTTTAGCTTTTTTCCGTTTCCTTTTTATTTTTTTTTTATTTTATTTGGGATCTGATTATTTTAATTTTATCTTAGTTTTTAATTTTTTTTAATATCGGAGTTTTCAATTTTCTTTTTGGTTTTGGTTCGCCTTGGTTTTCTTATGTTTTCGGTTGGCTTTTGGTTTTTTTTTTCATGATGCCACCTTGAGCCCAGAATTTTTATACTTTAGGTGTTGAAGTAGGTCATTGAGCGCTTAATGTGTTTGTAGAGTAAGTGTTGTATAGAAGAGCGTGAGTTTGAGCGGGATCTCGGCACGCTCCTTGAACGGATAACTAATAGCGTAAGTAGGACCCTAGAAAATGAAAGTGACGGTTCCGTCCAGATAGACACCGGGATACCGCGGGATACTTAGATCAAATGATGGCAGCAAAACCAAATAATGGTGAACTGCGCGGAAGAAATGTAGTATATACTTCGCTGAATAGTAGAGTGGCGGCAGTGGAGACACCAGCGATTCCCAACCCAGCAAGTTTGAAGCTAGTTGGTGCCTCTACTCCCGGACTGGGCAATGTTGATGGAGTTCCTCGAATGAATACTAAGGACCTGAGAGAGACGCAATCTGGAAGGAGGACATATGGTCGAGAGCCGATGTCTTCTGACACACAGCGCAGTGAGGTAGAGAGGTGGAGAAGAGTCGATCTTGACAAGTGGCACAATTTCTTATTACGATTCTAGGTGTATTTTCAAAGATCATTTGCCGGATAATTTACTCTATGCAGCTCATTTTTATAAATACTAAATAAATATAAATATATCAACACAACGCGTACACAGTAGAAGAATCACAAATGACGAACTGTCAAAAGCAATAAAAATATTTAGCGGTGTAAACGATTGTGCCTAGAGCAAAGCACATTGGAAGTTAAACATGCGGTGTAAACGTATACTACGTGGAACCTCGCTTAACAAGCACCTTGCTTAACGAGCATTTCGCATAACGAGCATAATAAAGTGTAAAAAAATGGCGCCCTTAACGAGCGAAGGTTCGCATGACGTGTTTGTGCACGGAGTGCAATGAACACTATATTTAAATTTATTGTAAAATAAATTCCTGGAGTGCAAAGACTCGTGCTCACACTTGCTTTTATTACACTGAAATTTCAAGTTACAGATTTATTTCGGTTGAACCATACACCGGTAATTTTTCACAAAGTGGAATCTAAATACCCTACTCGGGTGTAGGTTGAAATGTAGGTAAAATTATAATTTCGCCACTTAATAACGATTATTGACAACTTTTGTATGAGTGGGCGGACCTCCCTTCGGGTGTAGGGTATAACAATGTCAAAAATAATCTTCTTCTAAATGAACCGCTCATCTGCTCGTAATCCAAAAATGGAGTCATAAAAAACGCACAAAGGGAGCGACCGCAACAACAATGCTGCAGTAGCTAAAAACTTTCGTTGTTGCTTTTATTTTGCACTGTGGGCAGAAGAGTGCATTTCTCGAGCTAATCTATTTTGTTTGGTGTACAAACATGCCGCCCCTATGCCATTAAGGCGTACGTTACTGATGAATCTGCCAAGCCTCGTCTATCGGTAGCCTAAAAATTTTTGAGACCCTTCGTTGGTAGCTTCCATCTTGGGTGCGCACGGTTACTACCCGAACACAACCATCTTTACCAGGAGTGGTCACTGTACGCCCTAAAAGCCATTGTTGAGGAGGTAGGCGGTCACAGGTCGTTCGTCTTTAAATTGTCTTGCTTCCGACACCATTTGGGGCGTGACTGCAAATGTGACAACCATTCCTTTGACCATCTTGACCAAAAATGTTGACTCATCCTATGCATTGATAAATACTGACGATGCAGTGATCGTTCAGGACCTGCTGGCTCTGGTGGAGCTAATAGTGCCTCGCCTATAAGAAACTGTCCAGGAGTGATGGCGCTTAAATCATCGGGACATCATGAGAGAGGGCATAGTGGTCTTGAATTTAAACATGCTTCAATTCTGACGAGCACGGTGCTTAAATCTTCATACGTTAATGTGTCAGAAATTGTTCCTTTGAGATGTCGCTTGACCGATTTTATGTTAGCCTACCAAAGTCCACCAAAATTTGGAGAAAGAGGTGGATTAAAGAGCCACTGAATTCCTTGCTCTGATAGTTGAGGGATCACATGCCTTTCCATTGATTCAACAAATTTATACGAATTGGTGTTTAGTATTTTGTCTGCACCAATAAAATTTGTCCAGCAGTCACTATAGATATCATGGCATAAACCTCGCCTTCCAATAAAACGATGCAAGGCACACAACAATTGATCTGTCGTCATTCCCGTAACCGCCTCCAAATGTATCGCCTTAGTTGCTAGACAAATGAAAATAGCGATATAGCCTTTGGATTTTGTGCAGCCTCTGTACCGGGCTGCCTTTATGCAACGGGCTGCTCTATGGCACCTGTGTAGTCAATTCCCGTGGATAGAAAGGGACGTTGAGATGGAGTAACCCTAGCTGTGGGTAAATTTCCCATCAATTGTTGACAAATTTTCGGTCTTACCCAGAAACATCGAACACATCTAAGTTTGGATCTTATGACCTTTGTTGCATTAAAAAACCAAAACCTTTTTCGAATGAAAGCTTATGTGAGCTGTATCCCTCCATGAAGAGTGGTGATATGACTGTTCTCAATGACTAAATTTGTAGAGTGATGAACCTTTGGTAATATCATCGGATGCTTTTCGTCATAGGATAGCAAGGATCGCTGCAACCGACCACCTACACGTAGAATTTCATCGTTGTCAATAAATGGAGTCAAGTTGAGTAATTGACTTTTGGAGGATACTGCTTCGCCGTTTTTTAAACTTCGTATTTCTGTCGCAAAACATTCAGCTTTCACCATGCTAACTAGTTTCTGAAGACTGATGTGGAGCTTTTCTACCGTGACAGGACCGGAGGTTCCTTTGTAACCATGCAGTTGTGTTTAAATCTCAGTAACCAAGCCATTATGCGACGTAAGTGCGAAAATGAAGAAAATTGATGCAACAACTTGGTTTCCTGTTGCTTCACGTTGACGTTTACTGCTTGTTCTGCAGCTATTTCATTTAAAAAAGTCCAATCCGAACATGGCCACGAGTCCTTCATCTTGTTTAGCCACGGCGGACCATGCCAATATAAATCACAATGTCTTAATTTAGCCGCCGATAGTCCTCGTGACGAATGATCAGCTGGGTTTTCATTTGTGGAAATGTGATGCCACTGATCGATATTTGAGTCCGCATGAATAAGGCCAACTCGATTTGCCACAAATACAGGCCAACGGTTGACATCACCTCTAATCCAGCAGAGCACGGTTGTAGAATCTGTCCAGTAATATACCGATATTGGTTTAGTAGGTAGAGAAAGATGTGTCAACACCCAATTAACCAGTTTTACGCTCAGCACCGCTGCACACAATTCGACTCGGGGAATGCAAATTGTTGGTTTTGGCGTTACCTTACTTTTTGCGGCAATAATATTGGTACAAAAGTCTTCGCGTCCAGTTTGGTCACGTAGATCAACTATTGATGCATAAGCTTTAGTGGAGCCGTCGCAAAATGCATGGATTTCAAACGGCTTGTTTGTGGTGGGTGAAAATTGAAGCCATCGAGGAAATTGGATTTTATTCACGGCTGGTAGATCTGTCACGATACTGCACCACTCGTCACATAGTTCAGGAGATAATTCTGTATCCCACTATAGATTGATTGTCCAAAGGTGTTTCAAAAAAATCTTGGCAGCAACTATGACGGTATTAATAAGACTTAAAGGATCGAATAACTTTGCAATGGTAGATAGCACCGACCGCTTCGTAATTCGTTTCAAAGATAAGTCGACATTGAGTTGATAATAAAATGTATTGTTGCACGGCTGCCAATACATGCCTATAGTTTTAATCAGCTCATCGCTTTTTACCTGATGTTGCAATAGTTTGATGTTCGAGTGGAATGCCTTTCAATAATGTTGAATTATTTGCCGCCCACTTGTGTAACTTAAACCCAGCCGTCTTCAATGCGTGTTGTGTCTGATTACGAACATCCATGACATGGTCGATGCAACCGCCTCCCATAAATATATCGTCAACGTACATCTCTTTTACCAGCCAACGGATAGTTTTCAGCTTCATCCTCCGCTAACTGGTGGATTATGCGGATAGCAGTGTGGTAGGAGCGGAGGTAGTTCCAAAAGTCACAGTGGTTAGACGGAACTCTTGAATTTGGCCGAGTTGATTCCGGTATTCGGAATCTTCCAGATGCATGTCAATACACGGATACATTTTCTCGACGTCTGCTGTGACAATGAATTCGTGTAGGTGCCAGTTTAGTAATATCGCAGCTAAATCATTCTGCACTGTTGGTCCTTTGCAGAATAAATCGTTAAGAGATTGTCCGCTGGAAGTAACCGCCGATGCGTCAAACACAACAAGGCACTTAGTTGTAAGACTATCGCCTTTAATAACAGCGTGGTGAGGTAGCGTGCAGCATGTGTAGCTAGGTGTTTTACTCTTGTATGGCGGCACAGTATTGCTCTTGTAGATTGGGGTCTCGACTAAGTTTACGTTCAGACGAGTGGAATCTATTTAAAGCTATCTGCTTAGACTTACCTAAGACGAGATTGGGGTGAAGTATCGATTTGAAAGGTAATTGAACAATATCCATACTTGCCGTTAGGTTGCCGGGTGTGGATGTTTTTTTTTTTTTTTTTATGGCAGATGAAACCAAGCTCAGGGGATGCCCCCTATCCATGCACAGCATTTGTTGGTTCCGAAGGGTTGACAGGTTAGTGGGAAGGGGGAAAGAGGAAGTAGTGACGGTTTACACTTCGCTTAAAGGTTTGATGTGTTGGAAGAATTCCTCACACCACTTATCCTCTAGTGTATATCTTCATTCGATCGGCACATTTTCCAGTTTATAAAACTGTTTCACAAGTGTATCGAGCTGTTGCAAAGAAACCTGAACATGGTTGATGGAGCTCGTAAGTTTAGGTTCGATAGAAGCTTCAAAAGTCTCTCCGAAAACGACCCATCCTAGCCTTGTTTGTTTTGCTACTGGTTCATTAGGTCCTCCTCTTCGTATACATCTGCTCCTAACAACAGATCGATGGCTGACGAACGATAAAATTCCGGGTCGGCAAGCTGCAGACCATGGACATGAAACCATGATGTTTGATATGTCTGGATGGTAAATTTGCGGTAACAATTTTCACGATCGTGGCGACTACACTGAGTTCGTATTGATCGTCAGTGAGTGACTGGAGAGTAATGCTTGTGACGTGGTTACCATATATGCGCTGGCCGTTAGCCAAACTCATTGATGAAATGCTTGAAATGCGGTTGAATTTTAACGACTGTACCGCTAATAAGCGCTCCGGTGGAACCTTGATCGATCAATGCGCGCAAGATGAAGTTCTGCTTCGTAGAAGTGATGACGTTGATTAATGCTGTAGGCAATAAAACTTCTGCCCTCGATGTAAAATTTTGAGCATGATTTGGATCTGTCCACTACAGATTTGCGTTCAAATTTGCAAAGGAATGCTAGACACCGCCGTATAATATGTGCTCCTCTATATTCAGGGCACTCAAGATTGGTTTGTGAATTCGTCATGTGGTTGATTTTATGATCTCGACGTAGAGCCTTACTTGAGGCTTTGGAATGAAGCGAGATGCTTGTCTTCATTGGGTCAGCGTGACTTGGAGCCTTGATATTATGCTGGAACTCTATGGCTTCAAGTATTATATATCGGACTTCAAGAAAATTTAGCGAATTGCTGGAAGGTTGGAATACTAAGGGAATTGCCCAACTCTTGCTCCCACAATTGATGTGTTTCACGCGGCAATTTTGCGACCAAAAAATTAACTACAATCTTACTGCATTGATCAATGTGAACTTAAAATTTTGTAAGGCATTAATGCACGACCGTGACGTGTCTAGTGAGTGCTTAATGGAAGAAGCATTTTCACTTTGTATACTGGATTGTGAAGATAACAGATTCATATAATGCGTGAGATGTGAGTGGAATATCCCGAATGTCACTGTCGAAATTGTCAGGCAGTGATTGCTTAAGGTAGTGAAACTTCTCAATATCTGCTAGCGACGAATTGACGAATTTGTGTGCACTGATCGCAAGCAAGAATCGTGAAACGATGGCCAATCCGTCTATTTGCTAGAAAACGATGGTATTATTAATTTTGGTAGTCTTGCGGCATTTCTAATTGCTTGATTTGGCGCTGGTTCAGTCGTGGTTAAAATAATTTTTGTGTTTACTGCTTCCGGAGGAAATTTGGCCTGATAGGTTTCTGTTATTATGGAAACCGCGTGAAGAGATTCCTCCTCAAACTTATCTGCGGTGTCTTCGGAAAAATACATCTTCGATGTTGGAGGAGGATTTAGAACCAAACGCCTATGGTTTTGGTGGAAAGCCACTTTTAACTCTTCCAATCTTGTCAGCCAGGTCTCAAAGTAAATTTTGGTATAACGGCCTGAGGAATCCTTATAGTTTCTCACCGTGTTTTGAACGCGCCAGATCTTCAGCGTTCCCATCTGGAGTCTTGCGACTTTTTTTTTTATGGCAGATGAAACCAAGCTCAGGGAATGCCCCCTATCCATGCAAAGCATTTTATGGTTCCGAAGGGATTACAGATTAGTGAGAAGGGGGAAAGAGGGAGTAGTGACGGTTTACACCTCGCTTAAAGGTTTCGACGCTGTAAGTGGATGGGAAGACATGCGCAGGGAGACTATTCCACAATCTAATGACGCGACCGAAAAACGAATTGCGTGGTTCGTTGGAACGGAATTGTGTCATAAAAGGGGTGCACCCCTCTGGAAAGCCGAGTAGTGCTAAATACCTGAACCGGAGGAATCAGGACGGCTACTTCAGAGGAACATCTACCATGAAAGTAGCGGCTATATAATGATACACACCCTACATCACGACGACGCTCCAAGGTTTCAATAGAGCTGGATACCCTACTGTCCCTTATAAGTTTTAACGCACGACATTGGACACGGTCGAGAAGCTGAAGATATGCCCGCGAAGCTCCCGACCATATATGCGAATTGTACTCCATTTTCGGACGGATATAAGTGGTGTAGATACAACGAAGATCGGTGGGAGTGAAGTATTTCTTACACCGCTTAAGAAAGCCTAAGCACTTGGCTGCTTCTTTCGACACGTCAAAGATGTGATCGTTCCAGCGAAGATCGCATTGGATTGACATGTCCAGAACATCAAGAGCCTCCGACTCATTAATATCCACACCACCCATATTTAGAGGTGGGAAGTTGTCACCCGCCAAACGCTTGTGGGTTAACAAACAGCATTGAGTCTTCCGCGCATTAGGTCGACCCGATTCGCACGACACCACTCCTGGATTTTGTTGAGGTCGGATTGGAGTGTGTCATTCATAATTCTGCGTCTTCTAGTGATCTCCAGAATGGAAGGACGCCTGGAGAATGAATATGAATGACAAATGCTGCTGTCATCAGCAAACGAGTAGACGGGGTTTGATGTCAATGGCAGAAGGTCATTGATGAAAATAAGAAAAAGTGTCGGAGACAAGACCGAACCCTGCGGAACTCCAGCATTAATGGAGTGCTCTGCGGAAGCAAAGCCGTCTATCACAGCCCGAATAGAACGGCCGCTGAGAAAACTCGATATCCATCGAGTGAAAGTATTACCGACACCATAAGCAGCCAGTTTAGACACGAGTGCTTTATGCCACACCCGTTCAAATGCCATGAGATATCCAGAGCAACAACCTTGCTCTCACCGAACCGGTGAATGCAACTGCTCCACCGCTCAGCGAGAAACGCCATCAGATCACCGGTGGAACGGTGAGCACGGAAACCGTACTGGCGATCGCTGATCAACTCGTTGCTCTCTAGATACCTCATCAAGTTAAAATTTACAATGCTCTCCATGACTTTGGAGAGCACTGAGCAGATCGCTATATCGGCCGGTAATTTGCAGGATTCGTAGCCTCACCTCTTTTGGGAACAGGCTGCACATTGGCAATCTTCCAGGAAGTGGGAAAAACTCCTGAAGTAAATGATAAATTAAAGAGATTGCGCAATGGGCGAGCCAGTGTTGAGGCGCACTTTCTCAACACATGGGCTGAAATTCCATCCGGTCCCGAGGATTTGTTGACATTGAGGTCTGCAGCACTCTTTTAACAGCTCGCGTTCGAAAATGCATCTCAGGTATAGCATGAGATACACCATCGACCGCGGGCAGTGGGTGGCTACTCTCAGGAAGAGAGCAGTTTTCAGCAAACATTTTGGCTAATAAGTTTGCCTTATCAACCGAGTGAGTGAAGATCTGATCATCCTTGAGGAGAGTTGGAATAGACGATCGCGTCTGATTCTTCACTCTCCCTACGAACGACCAAAAGTTCTTGCTACCCTTATGGTATTCAAGAACTCTACGTCTAAGGCGCTGTTCTTAGAGAACTTTTTCGCGCTTTAGAGTGGCATTGCACCTATTTCTGGCCTGATTGCGCAGCAGTTTAGTATCAGCAGTTTTGTTTAAACGCCAATTCCTAAATGCTTCCTCTTTAGACCTGACTGCTTGGCTGCAAGTCGCATTAAACCATGAATGGTCTTTTGGTTTAATGGAAATTCTTTTATTGGGTATGAAAGACCTCATACCAAATAAAATTATATTTTCTACCAATTTTGCTGCAGCATTCTCTGAAACACAATTGCCAATTAAAACGGCTGAAAAAGCAGTTCAGCGAATCCCAATTAGCCTTCTCATAAAACCACACTTTCCGCTTCGGAGCTGGCTGGTGAGCGAATTGAAGACTAGAATATGGGAAGGTAGCAGAAATTGTAGCGTGGTCCGATTTGTCGGTACTCATTTTAGAGTTAGTAAGTTCAATCCTCACAGGCGGGACCAAATGTTTGAGCACGGAGTGCAATGAATACTATATTTAAATTTATTGTAAAATAAATTCCTGGAGTGCAAAGACTCATGCTCACGCTTGCTTTTATTAATTCACACTAAAATTTCAAGTTACAGATTTACTTTGGTTGAGCCATACACCGGTAAGTTTTCAAAAAGTGGAAAAATAATACAACAAAAAAACAATGCCAATGTAAAACAATGTAATCCAAAAATGCAGTCATAAAAAACGCACAACATGGAGGCGACCGCAACAACAATGCTGCAGTAGCTAAAAATTTTCGTTGTCGCTTTTATTTTGCACTGTGGGCAGAAGAGTGCATTTCTCGAGCTAATCTATTTTGTTTGGTGTACAAACATAACGAGTGACGGGAAAATGGGAAGTCCCCTCTTCACTCAGTCGCTTGCATGGCTGCGTTGGAACCAGATAGACACCGGTATATCGCGGGATACTTAGGTCAAATGATGGCTATGTTGATGCAGCAAAACTAAATAATGGTGAACTGCGCGGAAGAAATGCAGCGAATGCATGGAGATGTGGCTTCGCTGAATAGTAGATTGGCGGCAGTGGAGAGACCAGCGGTTCCCAACCCAGAAAGTTTGGAGCTAGTTTGTGCCTCTACTCCCGGACTGGGCAATGTTGATGCAGTTCCTCGAATGAATACTGAGGATCATTTCAAAGATAATTTTCAAAGATCATTTGCCAGATAGCGTCGCGACCGTGGTCGAAGGTGGATGCCGCTGTCCACTGCAGTGCAATTTTTTACAAAGTGCTCGCGGCATAGAAAGTAGTAGTGTGTGGCACACTAGCCATCGAGTTCCGAGGACACGGGTTCGAGTCCCGCTTTGCGCATGGTTGTTAACTTTTCTTATCGTGACGTCTCAAATTCTAATGCGTACTTAAGACCTCGCCTAGCGCTAATTGTGAAATAAGAACCATTTGTTGACTCCGGCAGTGTTTGCAATAATAAAGCAAAATAGCTGTCTGCTATAGAAGCTCGGGTCTAGGGAGGCTGCCAACTTTTGATAAGCTGGACAGTCTCCCTGATTCGATTTCTACAATTCTGGAATCGTATCCGAACAGTGAAATTGTTGTTGCTGGTGACTACAATGTTCATATTCCAATTGGCTACGTCATTCGAATCACAGAACACCTGAGGGTTTGTATAATAATTTGACTCAATTAGTGAAGGAACCATTCTAGTCTTCAATAAGCTCATCAGCCAGCTTCGAAGCGGGCATTGTGGCTTTATGTGAAGGCTAATTGGGATGCACTGAACTCCTTTTTTAGCCGTTTCAATTGGCAATTGTGTTTCAGGAATAGAAACATAAATGCTGCAGCAAAATTGGTAGAAAATATAATTTTATTTGATATGAAGTCTTTCATACCCAATAAGGTAATTTCCATTAAACCAAAAGACAATTCCTGGTTTAATGCGACTTGCAGACAATCAGTCAGTTCTAAAGAGGAATTGGCGTTTAAACAAAACTGCTGATACTAAACTGCTGCACAATCAGGTCAGAAATAGGTGTAATGCCACTCTAAAGCGCGAAAAAGTTCTCTACGAACTGCGCCTTAGACGTAGAGTTCTTCATATATATATATAATAATAATTCCAACTCTTCTTAAGGATGATCTTCACTCACTCGGTTGAGGCAAACTTATTAGCCAAAATAATAAAACCTGTAATTTTCAAAACCTGTAATTGCCTGATGTACGCTGATGACGTAAAATTATTCATGACCGTTAAAGACCTTTGTAGTTGTACACTGTTTCAGAATGACATAAAGTCGCTAATTGCTTGGAGCAGCATAAACAAATTGTGTTTGAATATTTCAAAATGCAATACGCTAACTTATACTCGTAAGCAATTAGCAATTCGGTATGACTACACCTATGATGGAGTAAATCTCTTTCAGAAAGTTTCCTCGATCAAGGATTTAGGAATTTTATTCGACTGTAGGTTTTCTTTCAGTTTGCATTATGATTACGTAATTTCTAAGTCCAACTCACTTCTTGGTTTTCTAAAGAGAAATTCTACAGAATTTTCGGATATATTTACATTAAAAACTAATTTTGTGAGCTTGGTAAGATCTCTCCTTGAATTTGGTTGTATCATTTGAAATCCCTCCTATGATTGTCATACTGCTAGATTAGAAAAAATACAGATGCGTTTCTCCAGATTCGCACTGAGACGATTTTACGGCCCAGAAAACATGCCAGCTTATGTTGAGCGTTGTCGCTTGTTAGGGCTACATAGCTTAGCTCAAAAAAGAAATACCCTGGAGGTACTCTTCATAAAAGATATTATTGATAGCAAAATTGATGCTCCAGGTCTATTAGAAAGTATAGATTTTTATGTCCCTATGAGTACACTTAGGTGTAGGGATCCTTTTATTTCTAAATTCCATAGAACAAATCTTGGGAAAATGAGCCCATCTCATAATGCTTGTCGGTTTGCAACGTGGTATCTAATGCCTTAGACTTCAGTTCAAACAGATTTAGATTTAAGAATGATTTGTTAAAATATTTTGATACACATTAATTGTATATTCAGTTTTTAAGTAATCTGTAAGGGCCGCCCAGTAGATGAAATAAATAATAATAATAATAATATTGTGACTCATAGGTTTAGTTAAATTAAATTGGGAATAAGTTAACTGAAATAAATTCCAGTCAGCTTTACTTGTTGAGAATTGAGTTTTGGGTGTTTGGTTTTTTTGAGTTTGCATTTGAGAGATGGAAATTATTATTGGAAAGTTGCCACTTCCACATAAGTCGTTTTCAATTTTCCAATCAGATACTAAAGCGTGATCAGGGGTACATAAGAGATTTATGCGTACTGAAATGCGTTGGAGAGCCATCATTAAGTATAATAAGGTTGAATTTGGTAATAAATTGGGCTAGTTTTAAACCTTTGGCGTTGTTGCGGGGGGAACCCCAAACCATGTGCCAGGCATTGAAGTCCCCAGTAATTAAAGTAGGGGTAGATTGTGAAGGAAATATACTCTCTAAGTCAGATATGGAAAAATTGTTAGATGGTGAAATATAAGTTGATAAGACTCTAAATCTCTTTGTGGAGTAAAGTTCAACCCCAACTGAATCATAAACTCTGTTATTAAATTTAAACGATTTATGTTGCAAGGAGGAGTGAATTAGAGAAGCCACGCCTCCATATGAATTAGATGTATTTAGTTTGTAAATTTGATAATTGATAGGGAAATGGGATATTCAATGTGGGTTTCCTGTAAGGAGATCACTTTAGGGCCGTATTTTTTAATTAAAAGTTGCAATTCATTATAATTATGTATCCTCTAATATTCCATTGTAAAATGATCATGTTAGGCAATAACTAGATACGTGTAAAATTTGTATTGAATGTATACAGTTGTATATAGGTATATAAATTATGTTGTCAGTGTATATAATTGTAACAGTATTGTAGGTATATAATGTATATATAACTGGAAGTGTATACAAATAAAAATATATCGTAGAGAAAATCCATTGCCTCCTCCTGACTGTCCTTGTGATTGATTGAATTTGGTTTTTGTTTATTTATTGACTTGTTGCTTGGCTGCTTAGGGTTTTTCTTCAGCGATGCTAAGACTCTTTTAGATGAGTTTCGAGACAGGATTTTGATTTGTGACCGTGTGGCTGGTAAATCTGCGTCTGATTCTGAGAATTGATCGATTATGTATTGTTGGGATTAGTTGAAGATTTGATACAGGATTACTTTCGGAGAGTTTTAAAGTTTTTGCTGGGATGGATGAGTGAGGTAAACTTTTTGGAGAATTGTTGTTAGTTGTTTCTTGTGTGTGTAGAGATGGAGAGTGGAATATTAGCAACAGCTGATTAGGATGTGATACCAGGCTGATGCCGATAGTTGTAGATGAGATAAGCGATTTGTTGCTGACTTTTTCTATGGTTTTTATAGTTTGTAACTCTTTTTGTCTTATGAAAACGGGACAAACTTTGTCGAGAGCGGAGTGTTGAAAAGGGAATATTTGACTTGATTTGCAGTTGACACAGGTTCTGTTAATTAAACATTTCTCTGTTAATCTGTCAGCAATGTGATTATGGTTAGAGCAATCTGGAAATATATTGCCATTTTTGCAAAATTTCGATAGATGTCAACATTGGTAACAATTATTACATATGGTTGGCATGGGTATATATGGTCGTATGTTTATTTTCTCGTAACCAATAGTAATATCATTTCGAAGAGAAGTAGAGACGAATGATAGAATAATTAGGCCGGTCTCCAAAAGGGGAAGTTTCTGCCTTTTTCAATATTTTTTTAACTTCGATCACATTTTGTGATTTTAGCTCAAGCAGAATTTCTTCTTCTGGAATTTCCCGTAAATCATTTGAATATATAACACCTTTAGAGCAGTTCAAAGTAGTGTGTTCGGAAATATCAACTTTGATTATATTATTCAGTGCGTTGAGTTTTACTAATTTCGTGGCTTGTACAAGATTTTTTGTTTTAATTAATATAGTACAGTTACGCGATTTCTTACATAAGTCCACTTACTTCCATATATATTGTCAATCACTTTTTTTAATAGGAATTGGGATACTTTAGATAAGCCATCGGTGCTATTTATTCTGGACATAACTAAGAACTTCGGACCGGATGATGTTGTTTTTAGAGTTTTATTTTTATTAAATTCTATTGAAGGTTGTTCTTTAATGTTAAAGCTTTAATCGGGAGGTTTATTCATTTTTGCGAGAGATACCGATAATTTAATGCAGGTAAATTGTTTTTGTTTCCGAGTATATAATTTGAGAACAGTTGCAATCCATTGCAACCGCTCGCGAATAAAATAAGGAGAGAACAGTTTCTTAACAACTCAAAGAGAAGGTCGCTAATTGAAAATTCCGAAACACGTGCACTCGCAGCAAGGTTAGAACAGTGACTGATGGCACACAGTTATTTTTTAATTTTGCATTGGACGTCACATTTCCATTCTCCAAGGTGACCCTGCCTTCAATTAATATTAAAGTTTCACTGGCTTAAACGAATAGATCTTAATTTTGAATTGCTATTCTTCGTTGCTTTTATATGATTGTAATATAAAAGCAACGAACGATTCCATCTCATCGTTGCTTTTATATGATTGTAAGTACGGTGAGTAGATATGGTATTCTTTTTTAATCATACAGCGGGTTTTGTATTTGACTCATTTTAACTTAGTTTTTCTTTAGTTTGAAACCCAAATAACTGTTTATTTACAAACGTCAGCTGTTTGCGTTGTATAGTGCCAAGTGTTGTCTGCGACTTCTGCGACCTTGTTAGTCCAAGCGGTAGGGTAGAAGTGAATAAAGGTGTACCTATGTAAGCGCTTTTATTATAGATAATCATTATTCTTGTTGTTTTAAATGTAGTCTGAGGGTTATAGTTTCTCCACAAAAATTAATTAGGTCATCGCTTTGATCAACAATTTTTACTATAATTGTAATTAAATTAAAAAAAAAAACAAAAAAAAGAACTTTCCACTCCCCTCCCTCTATTCAGTGCAAACATATGAATTGTATGCGCCGATGCATTATTAATATATAAACCGGTAACTATGTCACACTCAATGTGTATTGCATTGATGTTTCCATCCACATTTTATCCACAGGCAAGTCCGATGTATGTAGTTTTCATGCTTCCAATATTCTTTTACTTCGAACTTTACTAAAGAAAATGTTATATATATTGGATCCTACGATCCTAGCTTGCAGTGTATTAGGGTTGGCTGCTATTTCCAATTTCTCGTGCAGCTTTTCATGGGAGTCTATACTTAAATATCTACTTTGATTGTACTCGGCAATATCATCAACTCATATGAACCGACAGGAATTCAATTGCATGATCTCCAATGTGAAATAAATTATTTTCATAACCGACGTTTGGTATGGTGTTGTAATAAATTATTTTCATAACCGACGTATGGTATGGTGTTGTAACTATGAAAGTCGATCAGACCACACACATACTTATTATCTAAATCTATAGGTGGAAATTTATCAGATGATAAATGGATTTGTTTGCAGCTTTCCATGTGACTATACTTCATTATCTACTTTAATTGTACTCGGCAATATCATCAACTCATATGAACCGACAGGAATTCAATTGTATGATCTCCAATGTGAAATAAATTATTTTCATAACCGACGTTTGGTATGGTGTTGTAATAAATTATTTTGTTGTCTTTTTATACCAGAAAATTTATTTACACATATTTTACAAAATTTCACTACTATCGATCCTAGAATTATGTTCATTCGAAAATCCTAGCCACTTGACGAAAACATTGCTTCCTCTTGTTTTAAGAACTTTCTCCACGAGGTAGGTGTTGGGATATTTTGTTCTAAGTAGTTCAGTTTCATAGAATCCTCCTCTGATTGTATTTTCCCAGTAGTCTTCAAGAATATTTTCGTTGTTGGGTTTATAATTCTTATATTCCTAATTTTAAAAATCTCTGAAATCCAATTCGGTGTAAAGCCTTTTTCGAACACATGTTTATGTTTACTGATGTGAACATTATCTTCTATGCGGAACTTTGACTTTGTAAATATTTTCATATTATTGTAGGCAGTCTTTAATAACAACCTTTCATTAGGCGGATTCACGTCAGTGTGAGCCATATTTATCGTTCTATGCTTTTTGTTATTGTATTCGTTGATCAAGTTTTTATAATTATAAATCCATCGATTTGATCCATGGTAACGAACTTCCTTCCACATCATCTGCTTTAGTGTCCTATTGAAACGCTCAACAATTAACGCCTTCAAAATACTGTACGAAGAATAATGGTTGACATGGAATTCCCTCATTAAATTTTGAAGTTGTCGATTGAGGAATTTGTTGCCATCTTTTTCGTTTTTTTATGACAGATGAAACCAAGCTCAGGGGATGCCCCCTATCCGTGCACAGCATTTGTTGGTTCCGAAGGGATGCCAGGTTAGTGGGAAGGGGACACCTCGCTTAAAGGTTTCGACGCTGTAAGTGGGCGGTAAGACATTCGCAGGGAGATTATTCCGCAATCTAATGACGCGACCGGAAAACGAATTCCGACGATAATGCGCGGTTCGCTGGAACAGAATCGCGACATAAAAGGGGTGCACCTCTCTGGAAAGCCGAGTAGTTCTGCTAAATACCTGAACCGGAGGAATCAGGCTGGCTACTTCAGATGAACATTTACCATGAAAGTAACGGTAAAATAATGATGCGCGGTTCGTTGGAACGGAATCGCGACATAAAAGGGGTGCACCTCTCTGGAAAGCCGAGTAGTTCTGCTAAATACCTGAACCGGAGGAATCAGGCTGGCTACTTCAGATGAACATTTACCATGAAAGTAACGGTAAAATAATGATACACACCCTACATTACGACGACGCCCCAAGGTTTCAATAGAGCTGGATACCCTACTGTCCCCTCCGAGTTTCGGCGCCGGACTCTTCTCGGTTATTCTGTTTAATTTGTTTACTTCGTTTTGAAACCTTTTATTTGATTCCTAAGAGTTAAATTCTCAACTCACAGTGTTAATCATAGACTTGGACACCTGCCTTATATAAATTTAATGAAAGTTGGTAAAAATGTTCTGCAGTTACCGCGAGTGCAAACTTAATAATTCTACCGAGCGCTCGATCTGCTGCTCGATATGCGAGGATTTTTACCACGTGAAATGTATCGGCCTGACGGCAAGAATTGCCGATAAAATTTATGCTGAAGGTGGTCTCCGCTGGTCATGTGGAAATTGTAGAGCACATGACGTAGAAATAATAGCTTTACTGCGTCAAGCTCGGTCAAACTTTCGCGAATTGAACCGTGACTTCGCTGCGCTAAAAAATAAACTCGATAAGTATGAACAGAAATTCTAATGTGCGAAGTTTGGGCAATCCACTGTCTAGCTTACCTGGGTGTGTTGAGAGCACTCCAGCTCTCATAAACTTACTTAGTCCTGCTACTAACTCGATTGAAGATAGTGTTGGCTTATCCGCGCGTCCTATTGATCTAAAAAATAAAGATCTAAATTTGGTCATTAATGATGATGCATCGAGACCACCTATGTAGCAACGGAGGCGAATTATAGACCATCCGGTCCTACCTATGTAGCAACGGAGGTAAATTTTGTCTCGGGCGCACCTGCTGAAGGAAGTGGTACAGGTACCATTCCAAAAAATTCTATAGCGCTCCCTGCATCTGTAGCCCAAAGTATTGCTGCTGCTGTACCTTCTTTCCTAAAAAAACTGGTTGTAGTCCAACCCAAAAAACGGTCTTCGTTTCTAGATTTACCCTGGACACTACTCCAGGAGATATCCAAGACCATATTTGTTCTCAGTTAAGAATGAATGATTTGAGTATCTCTTTTACTAAATACAAGTTCAAAACTCGGAGGGCCTACTCATCTTTCAAATTTGAAATACCGGATCACTTACTGGACCGAGTCCCAGGACTGACATTCAGTGCAAACATATGAATTGTATGCGCCGATTATTTTAAAATTGAAGATATTTGGCTTTCCTGAACCACTTTTAACCTGGATCAAGTCTTACCTCAGTGATCGTACACACATGGTAGTGTTTAACAATACGATATCGAGTGAATTCCCAGTCTCCTCCGGTGTTCCTCAAGGGAGCCACTTGGGACCGTTGTTAGTTTTGGTATTTATTAATGACCTTCCATCGATTATTGAAAACCGTAAACTTCTAATGTTTGCTGATGATGTGAAACTTTTTCTATCATATAAAATTGGAACGGATGCCAATGCCTATCTCCTACAAAGAGATTTAGATGCATTAATCGAATGGTGTAATATAAACTGCATGTACTTGAAACCTAAAGAAGTGTAAACAAACAACTTTTACACGCGGTCATAGCTCACATTACTATAAATCAGGGGTGTCAAACTCATTTAGGTCATGGGGCATTTCTCATGACTGATAAGATGCAGGCGGGCCAAGTACCACCAAAAAATAATAGCTTATGCAAGATAAGCTTTAAATTAAATTTTAATTACTTACCGATGCTATTTCGACGACTTTAATGGTCTCTGATTTAAAGTAATAATATATAATTGCTATGTTATTGTTCATATTTAAGCATTTATTTAATTCGAAATATTTACAGAATTCTAATTAGTCTTTTTTACCGGACGCTTGAGAGCGCTTTTTTTCTACTAGTTTTTCAATATCTGGATTCAAAGACTGGGAACAAACAATCTTTGTTATGGCAGATAAATGTTTATCAGTTAGCCTTGTTCTATGAATGGTCTTATTTATTTTCATGCATGAAAATAATTGTTCGCACAAGTAGGTGCTTCCAAAGTAAGATAAAATTTCTGCAGCAAAATTTTTTATTTCTGGATATCTATCGCCTAAATAGGAATATATTTTGGGAATTCCTACTTCGCGATATTTATCTTTTAAAATCGAGTCATTCTGGAAATCAATTAATTCTAGTTGTATCGAAATTGGAGCTTTTTCAACTTCAAAGGAAAAAGGTGCAATAAAAAGAGAAAAAATTTGTTCTAAATCTTTAAAATCATTAAAACGTTTATCGAACTCTTTTTTAATTTCGTCAATTTTATTGCAAAATTGTGAAAATGAGCAATTTTGATTTTGCATTTTTAATTGTTCACACGTAGGAAAATGCGTTAAAACGTTTTTTTGTAAATGACTTTTAAACAAAGTTAGTTTTTTTACAAAACTCGTTATTGCATCGTACATATTTGTTATTAATTGATCTTTGCCTTGCAACATAATATTAAGATTATTTAGGTGGCATGTAATATCTGTCAAAAATGCCAGGTCTTTTACCCACAAAGGGTCTTTTATAACTGATATATGTTTGTTCTCTTCATCTTTCATTTCAAGAAATACAATTATTTCCTCCAAAAGCAGATAGAAGCTCTTCAAAACTTTGTGACAGGACAACCAACGAACTTCTGTGTAATAAGGAAGATCTTCGAATTCGGATTCGAAATCTCGAAGGAACGAAATAAATTGGCGATGGTTAAGTGCTCTTGATCGAATAAAGTTCACTATCTTTGTTACTGTTTTAAGTACTTCGTCCATTTTTAATATTTTTGAACAGAGAACTTGTTGGTGAATAAGGCAATGGAAAGTCCTGATTTTTGGTTTATCTGGATATTCGCCTTGTAATTTTTTTGAGAGCCTTGACACAAATCCTTTAGTTTCACCCGTCATTGATTTAGCGCCGTCAGTTGTTACAGAAACAAGTTTGTCAAGAGAGATTTTAAAATTTTCTAAAATCCTCCATACGGCATCAAAAATATCTTCACCAGTTGTAGTTCCATGAAGAGGGATAATTTCCAGCAATTCTTCGATGATCCTCATGTTATTATCGCAACCACGAACAAAAACAGCAACTTGTGCAACATCTCTTACATCCGTGCTTTCATCAATCGCAATTGAAAAAAACTTGACATTGGTAGATATTTCCTGAAGCTGTGAACTGACGTTATCTGCTATTTCAGTAATTCTTTCTGCTACTGTATTTCTTGATAATGATATATTCCGAAATAAGTGTACCTTTTCTGGACAAACCAATTCCGCAGCTTTTATCATACATTGCTTGATCAAAGAACCATCAGTAAATGCTTTTGAATGTTTTGCTAATAAATAGCTTATTTCGTAACTGGCTCTTGTCGCTGATTCATTACTTTTCACAAATTTTGTAAGCGCTCGCTGCTGGCTAATGAGTGAATTTTTCATTGTTTTCAATTTTTCTTCTCTTATTTTCCCTTGGAAGCACGAAAATTGCTCTTCGTGATAAGTGCTATAATGTCGCTTTATATTGTATTCTTTAACAACACTTATTGATTCTTTACAAATCAAGCACGTGATTTTATTATTCACTTCCACGAAAAAAAAGTTTAGCTCCCACCTTTCTTGAAATTTTCTTCCCTCGGCATCAATCTTTCGTTTTTTATTTAGTGTTGCAAGTGACATTTTCTGTATAAAAATTGAGATTTAATTTAAATGTAAAAAATTAACACAAACACCACTTACTTACTTTGTTTAATAAGTTATAATAAAACACAACCCACAAATTCGTAAAACACAGATCAGGACAAAAAACTAGCGCAAATGCCTTCCTATTGGCCTATTTACTTTATGAACATCGACTGTTTTCATCAGGCCTTATCGAACGACTGTGACGCGAAATGCTTCGAAACCAAGCATTAACAAAACTAACGAACAAGAATATTACCGTTAGCCAGCGTAAAAAAATGCATTCGTAATGAAGTAAAACAAAGGAAAGGATTGTGGCACCAAGTGCTTGACCGTCACTGTTATAAGAGTTGTAAAAACAAAGAAATGAAGCATGAAAAGAACATGAAGAAAACACAAAGAAAGAAAAAAGCTGAGAACACCGAAATAAAAAAAGAGAAAGAAAACGAAGAGCAAAAAGTGCTGCTCTCAAGCAGACTAGATTTTTATGCTGTCAAAAAACCCACAAAATTTATATAATGAGAATAATATGCGCTGCTGAGTAGGTGGTAGCTATGAGTCTTTTTTTGCAAGCATGTTTTTGCAATAATATCCCGATTATTATAGTTAGTTCCTTTGTAGCATATTGTTTTGGTTTTTATTTCATTTAAAGCATTGCGGGCCACAAAAAACATATCGCGGGCCGCATGCGGCCCGGGGGCCGCCAGTTTGACACCCCTGCTATAAATACTCTATTTATGGAATTAAATTAGATCAGATTGACACTATTGATGATCTGGCAGTTGTTCTTGATAGAAAATTACGTTTTCATTGTCATATTAACCGTATATCCTCATATTAACCGTATAAGAGCACACAGTATGTTAAGATTTATAAAGCGATGGGTCAAGGAGTTCAACGAACCTTATACAACTAAGTTATTATTCACCTCCCTGGTTAGGCCAATATTGGAATATGCTTCGCCCATCTGGAGCCAAAACTACAGCTGCTACATTTCAGAGCTTGAATCAGTTAAAAAACAATTCTTACTTTTTTGCCTGCGGAACCTCCATTGGGATAAATTTATAAATTTGCCACCTTATGAATCCCGTCTAAAGTTGATAAACTTACCATCACTTGTAAATCGTCGAAGGATGATTAATGCTATATTCATCCTGAATATTCTAAATGGCGTTACTGATAGTCCACAATTGCTATCCGACATTCATATAAATGTTCCTCATCGTACTTTGAGACGTTATACTTCATCTAACTTTCGGCAGAACTCTCTACCTTCAGCATGAACCATTTCGCAATGCTTTTGCTGACTTTAACTCTCTATATCATGCTATTAATTTTTCTGATTAAATTAGTATAAATAAGCAAAAAATTTTAAATATCATTTAAATATAATTTCTTAGATATTTTGATTATTTAGTAAGTTTGTAAACTATAAAGCCATGCTTAGTTTAAATTTATATATAAAATAAAAAATAAAATAAAATAATAACGCACGATATTGGACACGGTCTGGAAGCTGAAGATATGTTCGCGAAGCTCCCGACCATATATGCGAATTGTACTCCATTTTCGGACGGATATAGGTGGTGTAGATACAATGAAGATCGGTTGGAGTGAAGTATTTATTACACCGCTTAAGAAAGCCTAAACACCTGGCTGCTCCTTTCGACACATCAAAAATGTGATCGTTCCAACGAAGATCGCATTGATCGCACACAACATCAAGAGCCTCCGACTCATTAATATCCACACCACCCATATTTAGAGGTGCACAATTGTCACCCGCTAAACGCTTGTGTGTCAACAGGCAGTATTGGGTTTTACGCACATTAAAATCGACCTGATTCGCTCTTGAAAATAAGAAAAAGTGTCGGAGACAGAACCGAACCCCGCGGAACTCCAGCATTAATGGAATGCTCTTCGGAAGCAGAGACGTCTATCACAACCTGATTAGAACGGCCGCTGAGGAAACTCGATATCCATCGAGTGAATGAATTACCGACACCATAAGCAGCCCGTTCAGCCACGAGTGCTTTATGCCACACCCGATCATATGTCTTGGAGATATCCAAAGCAACAACCTTACTCTCACCGAATTGGTGAACACAGCTGTTCCACCGCTCAGTGAGGACCGCCATCAAATCGACTGTGGAGCGGTGAGCACGGAAGCCGTACTGGCGATCACTGACCAATTGGTTGCTCTCCAGATACCTCATCAAGTTAAAATTTATAATGCTCTCCATAACTTTGGAGAGCATTGAACACATTGCTATGGGTCGGTAATTGGCAGGATTCGTTGCCAAACCTTTTTTGGGAACTGGCTACATATTGGCAATCTTCCAGGAAATATGAAATACTCCTGAAATATAAGATAAATTAAAGATATTGCGCAATGGGCGAGCCAGTGTTGAGGCTCACTTTCTCAACACGTGGGCTGAAATGCCATCCGGTCCCGAAGATTTATTCACGTTGAGGTTTACAAGCACTCTTTTAACAGCCGGCGTTCGAAAGTGCATCTCAGGCATAATATGAGACACACCATCGATCACGGGTAGTGGTTGGCTACTCTCAGGAAGAGAGCAGTTTTCAGCAAACATTTTGGCTAATAAGTTTACCTTCTCAACCGAGTGATTGAAGATCTGATCATCCTTGAGGAGAGTTGAAATAGACGATCGCGTCTGATTCTTCACCCTCCCCACGAAGGACCAAAAGTTCTTACTTATTCTTATAGAACTTTTTCGCGCTTTAGAGTGGCATTGCACCTATTCTTGGCTTGATTGCGCAGCAGTTTAGTATCAGCAGTGTTGTTTAAACGCCAATTCCTAAATGCTTCCTCTTTGGACCTGACTGCTTGTCTGCAAGTCGCATTAACCAAACATTAAACGCATTAACCAAACCAGGAATTGTCTTTTGGTTTAATGGAAATTCTTTTATTGGGTATGAAAGACTTCATACCAAATGAAATTATATATGCGACCAATTTTGCTACAGCATTTATGTTTCTATTCCTGAAACACAATTGGCAATTGAAACGTCTGAAAAAGGGGTTCAGCACATCGCAATTAGCCTTTTCATAAAGCCACACTTTCCGCTTCGGAGCAGGCTGGTGAGCGGATTGAAGACTAGGATATGGGAAGGTAGCAGAAATTGTAGCGTGGTTCGAATTACCAGTAGGTGCAAGAACATTCACATCAGACTTGCTGTGATGTGAAGTTAGAAAAAGGTCCACGATATTTTGTTTTTGCCCATCAACGCAGGGAAAGTGCGTTGGTTCCTTCACTAATTAAGAATTGTCTTTTGGTTCCTTCACTAATTAAGAATTGTCTTTTGGTTTAATGGAAATTATTTTATTGGGTATGAAAGACTTCATATCAAATAAAATTATATTTTCTACCAATTTTGCTGCAGCATTTATGTTTCTATTCCTGAAACACAATTGCCAATTGAAACGGCTAAAAAAGGAGTTCAGCGCATCCCAATTAGCCTTCACATAAAGCCACAATGCCCGCTTCGAAGCTGGCTGATGAGCTGATTGAAGACTAGAATGGTTCCTTCACTAATTAAGTCAAATTATTATACAAACCCTCAGGTGTTCTGTGATTCGAATGACGTAGCCAATTGGAATATGAACATTGTAGTCACCAGCAACAACAATTTCACTATTCGGATACGATTCCAGAATTGTAGAAATCGAATCAGAGAGACTGTCGAGTTTATCAAAAGTTGGCAGCCTCCCTAGACCCGGGCTTCTATAAATGAAGCAGAAGTGCAGCATGTGCGACTGGATTTTGAACTTAACCCACGTGGAGCTAAATTCGGCATCCGTTGTGCCAAGGTGTGGCTGACACTGGTACGCGACATCACTACGAATGTATAAGGCGAGGTCTCTGTGTGGTGAAAACAATAGTAGTAGATGGTGGTTTGAAGATCCAGTGGATCTGCACCCTCAGATACCTGGGTCTCACTTAGTGCCATTACATGCGGTTAGTGGGCACAAATATGCGCCTAGACCGTGAAAAAATTCGCCCACGTGCATTAGTGAACCTATGCGGAGTTTTGTCTTCGCCACCCACTGTAAGGAAGTGTAAGGTCAGCTGTACAAGTGGCCACGCTTACGTCGCAAGCAAAACAAAACGCTACAAGACAAGTGTTATGCCTTTATCTTACCGGGCCTTTATTATTACCGTAGTAATGTCGTCTACGGTGCACTCACGGCCGCCTGCACACCTAACGTGACCGGGAAGAAGGAGGAGGAGGAGTGAAAAAAAACGAAATGCTGAGCTTCAATACGGAGAGCATAAATAAGCCCCTCTCTTGGTTCTCTGCATTCCGTTTGATAGACTGTTTTTGCTATTTATTATATATTTTGTGATATTTATGTTTGTTGAATTTTAATGTGTTGTGGATTTTTGCACTGAGTGTTTTGGTTTTTTTTTTTATTGTTGTAGGACGTGGTAGGTTTATTGTTTCTGTTTGAAAGAACTGTTTGTAAAAAATTGCACTGCGATGGGCAGCGGCATCCACCTTCGACCACGGTCACGACGGTACTAAGTTGCGTCTTTACTGGAATAAAAACAAAAGACTATTCATCGGTTTGTAAATTTTTCGGTATCCGACCCAAATTGAATACGATTTCCATAGCTTTGGTGATGTCAGCGGATTTTTTATATTTTAAAGACTGTGAGGACTAAAAAACCTATGCCCTCACAAGCAAAGCCCTCGTGTAAATAGGCACCAAGGAAAAGGTGAATGTAAAATTATGCAACCCTGGGTGAAGAAAAGGGAAGTTTGAATATGGGAAGTAACCCGTTACTTCAACTTATAAGCTGCGTGCACGGGAGAGTTGGTCTCTTTTCCTGTGGTTCCGGCGTGTGAAGAAGACTTAGCAGTGACGGCTTGGACATTTTAGTGATATACTTAAAGTAATTTTGTGAATTCTGTAAAAAAAACAACTGTTGAATATACATATAGAGCGAACTGAAGCCCGCAGTGTAAATTATTACAAGGCGATTCTGTCGAAGAGTTACTCAAAGTGCACAGGTAAGCGGATATGTTCTATTCCTGGTAAAAGTGGACTTCATCGGAAAGGTTTCTTTTATTTGTGCGTGTTCAAAGACCCGATTACGTGAGAACAGAATTCGATCTGTCGGCTTTCGAAGCCAAACGCACGAGGTTTGAGTGCTTCTTAAAGCTGACAACCACGTGCTCCCGTTTTCAAAGACAAGACAGACTCCGATCTTTCGGCTTTCAAAGCCAAACGCACAAGGTTTGAGTGCTTCTTAAGCTGACAACCACATGCCCGCGTGTTCAAAGACCCGATTACTCAAGACAGACTCCGATCTTTCGGTTTTCAAAGCCAAACGCACGAGGTTTGAGTGCTTCTTAAAGCTGACAACCCCGCGCTCGCGTGTTAAAACCTGTGACTTGATTTCGACCTTTCGGCTTTCAGAGCCAAACACACGAAGGTTTGAGTGCTTTCTAAAGCCGACAACCGCGTGTCCGCGTGGAATCGCGTCCGTGATTACTCGGGATTGTTACGACTGACGACCGTACTCTCGTGCTAACGAAAATTCTGTGTACGAACCCTGGATGCCGACAGCTTTTTCCCGGCGCAAAAAGTTCGTCACAGGGGCGCCCGAGCAGACACACAAGGAAATCTAACGCTACGGAGACAGACAGATCGCTAAGAACGACGCGAAACAACAGACGTAACCCTATCGGTTACGCAGTCAAAGAATTTTGTTTTAGTAATTTTTTCCCCCCAATTATAATTAAGCGCACAGTCATTCTCAATAATAATTAAAGAGAAAGCGCACAGTGCACCGTTATTTTTCAATTATAAGTAAACACAAATTGCACAGCGCACAGTCAGTCATTTTCAAATAGAATTAATCAAAGTGCACAGTGCACAATTATAATTAAGCACACAGCACAAAGCACACAGCTCAAAGTACACAGCACGAAGCACAAAGCTCACAGCGCGCAGCACACAGCACAACACTAAAAAAAATAAAAAATAAAAAAAAAACAGCACACAGCGCACAGAAGATCAATATGGTCAAGACGGGTTGGGTCTAAAGAACAGCTGCAGTCCGTGGTGTCGGAATTCGCGCTGGACACCGACGGTACGACGGAGGAGCTACGGAAGCGATTTGCCACATTCGTCAGCCACACGACCCACGATACCGAGCAAGCAGAACGCCTCCGCCAACTTGAGCTTAGGTTCTCTCGGGGCTCCTCTACCTCACCTTCAAGAAAACTACAGCCATCGACGTCCCCCAAGGATAGCCTAAAGGACACAGCAGTCGACCTCGAGGGGCAGCTCACCGTACCCGTTCCAAAATCTGGGGTGTCCACTCCTCCAAGCGCGCCGGACAATTTCACTCCGCCGATGAAAAGGGACCCAACGAATAACTACGCGGCAGTCATCGACCAAGTCCGAAAATGATCAGTGAAATATGACGGAGGCAAAGAACCCTTGGTTTTCCTGAAGCGAATCGAGGAACTGACACAAGCATACGGCTTGGACTTAAGATTTGCTTCCCCGGACTATGCCGGAACTGTTAAAGGAACGTGCCTTAGCCTGGTATCGGAACAATCAGCGGAGCTGGAAAAATTGGCAGGCATTCAATTCAATTGGACGCGATGCAAAATAGATCTGTTGATTCTGCCGCAAGTCCTGGATGATCTTATTTTGGCGATGGATTTTTTATCCCAAGCAGGTGCAGAGATACGCTGTGGTGGACAAACGGTCGAACTCCGAAAAGACTCGATTACTTCCAGGGAAGCTCAGGTAACGAGATGTACCACAAAGCGAGAAGTTCAAGAGGAGCAGAGAGGATCATTGCAGATACTACGTGTAGACCATGACCAAGATCGTCCGGCTACCACAGGGCTGCGAGCAGCCACGTCAAGTCTGGAAGGGCCGGTAGCAACTGAGAGCGAGAGTATAGCTGAGTTTCTGGAAGCGGAGCTGCAGGGTTTCGATATGTTGTCCGGGCCTTCGAACATCACCACACACAGGATCAGCATGCGAGATGATAGACCCATTAAACAGCGCTACTTTCCAAAAAATCCGGCCATGCAGAAAATCATTAATGCCGAAGTAGATGAATTACTAAAGAAGGGTTTCATCGAGCTATCTCACAGCCCCTACAGCGCGCCGCTGGTACTCGTCAAGAAAAAGACAGGAGAACGTGGTTAGCTCGGATGGAATCCACACCGATCCAGACAAAGTTGCAGAGGTGTTCGCAGGATTCCAGGAATCGCCTCCTGGTACAGGCGATTCGTCTCGGATTTTGCCGCCATTGTACGTCCATTAACGTCATTACTCCCCAAGGGAAAACGTTTCAAATGGGAGATACAACAGCAGGCATTTGACACCCTCAAGGAAAAGTTGACAGTGGCTCCTGTGCTCGCTCGGCCGGACTTCAGTAAAACCTTCATGCTTCAAACGGACGCCAGCGACTACGGGCTCGGCGCAGTCCTCACTCAAGAAAGCGATGGAGCCGAACGAGTCATCGCGTATGCTAGTCGACATCTCAGCACGGTTGAACAGCGCTATTCAGCGACAGAGAAGGAGTGCCTCGCTATATTGGGGGAATACGTAAGATGCGACCCTGCTTAGAAGGCTATAAGTTTATAGTCATTACTGAGCACCTGTCGCTTAAGTGGCTTAACTCCATCGAGAGTCCGTCAGTCCGAATCGCACGTTGGGCTTTAGAATTACAACAGTCGCAGTAAAGTATCGCAAAGGTAAGTGGAATGTGGTCGCCGATACACTTTCACGAGAACCTCTGGAAACACTGCAGCAGATGACAACGAGCGAGCCCCGATGTAAGTGGTATCAGTTGAAGGTGAGCATGGTCAAGGCAAACCCAGCGGAGCATCCGGATTTTGCAGTCATCAATGGTCAACTTTATAAACACGGCTCACGGAGTGACGACAGGCACCAAGTGACCGACTGGAGACTTTGCGTACCAACGCAACTAAGAACTCAAGTACTACGAGAAAACCACGACAATCCGTGTGCCGTCCACCATGGAATCCGGAAGACCACCCTGAGGATTACACAGCGTTACTACTGGCCAGGCCTAACGCGCGACGTGAGAAGGTATGTACGGAGCTGCGAATCCTGCCAAAAGTATAAAGCCTCATAGGAGCAGAAGGCGGGATACATGCTCACACAAATAACTGACGAACCATGGAAAATCATTTGCGCCGACTTCATCGGGCCGCTCCCACACTCGAGACATGACAACACGGTGGCACTTGTGATCTTCGACAAGTTCTCGAAGTGGACGGAGATTGTCCCACTTCGCCAGGCAACGACAAGCGGACTAATAAAGGCTTTACGAGAGCGGATAATCTGCCGGTATGGAGTCCCGAAAGTACTGGTGTCGGACAACGGACCCCAGTTCAACAGTACAGGAACTGGGCGCCTCAAATCGGGCAGCTAGAATTAGCTAAGGCTCACCACCTATCCAAGGCGTGTGACAAATTCAATACGAAACTCGCCCCGAAATTCGAAGGGCCATTTCGGGTTCTCGGTTTTGTCTCGCCCGTGATTGCACAACTGGTTTCCGAGGGGGGTGGACGCGACCGCACTGTACACATCAACGAGATGAAACCTTACCAACAGCGATAGGAGACCGAGACGAGGGGATAGATAAACAGACATCACCAGCCAGACCGAAATGGAGTCCACTATTCCGACTAGTCACTATGGGGACTTTATAGGCGAACGCCGACTCGTAAGGTAGCTAATGAATTTGTATTCTCCAATAGGTTCAGTCAGACCGAAACAAGGTTACGAGGCCTCGACAACATGGCGCACAACTTTCATGACGAGCTAGACAAGCTGGTTTTAGTGGAGAGTGATCCGGATGACGGGAAATCGATCTCCGCCTGCCGAGCGGTCACCCACCGCCCTGTCCCTAAGGCAAGAGAGGACCCCTTGGCGCACGTTTTAACATATTCAGAAGAGGGAGGGGGTGTGACCATTCGGGTGAGCGATTACCAACGGCTCTCCAGCGGCAGGTGGCTAAATGATGTCATCATTGAGTTCGCCATCCGTCGGGCCGACGAGAGGAGCACGATACCGGGAACCCACCGGCGGGATTTTACCTTCAGCCCGTTCTTTTTTGAGCGACTTTCCCGGGGCGCCACCGCTGCCGAGCGACACCAAAGCGTCAGCCGTTGGACCAAACGGGTTGAACTCGCCGCCATGGAGTCCGTATTGTTTCCGATAAATCAGGCGGATCACTGGTGGTTGATGGTCGCCTACTGGCCTACACTAGAGAGTTGTTGTAGGGTCAACGAGCGGAGTGGCAGAACATCCGGTGCTGCTACAGTTTGATTTGCTTATTACTGGTCCGCATGAAGACGTGGCCGGTATTCTGAGGGACTACCTAACTATCGAGCTGCAGGTCAAGCGGCCCGACCTTGTCGACAGGGTCAGCTTCCCGTTGTTCGAGGCCGTCGTCCAACAACAAATGAACGGGTATGACTGTGGGGTGACTCCATACACTTTATGGAGAAATGGATAGCTCGCTCGAACCAAACAACGGTGCTGCCAATGATGGAGAGTTTCTGCCCAAACGATAAGAGGGAGTCGATCGCTAGGACGATCCAGGAGCTGATGGGAGGTCGACATGGTACCAAGAAGGTGGTTCTTTCGACACTAAAGTTTGCTAGCGTGACGCCGGAACAGGAATGCCGCAAGAGAGCGTCGTTGCAACGAGGAGAGATCACCTCTACTGAAAGGCCCGAAAACATCCAGCATGGAATGGGGCAGTGCTGCTACCGGAGCCGAAGAAGAAAACCCGACGCGCAAGGCCGAACTCTGCCGATTAGGTGAACGCGCAGAATCTGCCACATTCCCCAATGAAGGCCGCGATTGGTGGCCCCCGGTACTGGTTTCGACGGAGGTGTGGAGTGAGGCGATGACATTTAAAGGCTACCCGGAGCCGAACAACCCCACGGACGGCCCCACTACCTGTGGTGAAAATTTTCCAAGCCTCGCAGTAGAAACGGCGGTGGCGGACGATGACGTCTTCGACAGTTTCGGTGAAGTTGAAAACGTTTTCTCGGACACAACCACGCTCTTGAGGTATTACGACCCCCTCAGCGGAACGTATTACGACGACCTGTGCGAAGAAGTCGAACGAGCCGACGAGGACGATTGCCCAGTGAGGGCGAGGAGTGCACCCACCGACACCAGCACAGACAACCGGAAATCAGTACCAACTGAAGATCCGGGGATGGGTGGCCTTGACCTCAATCACCGAAAACCAACCACTCTAGTGAGCCACGAAAAGTACCTCTAATTCAACAACCTGAGGGAGCTGAGGGATTCAACCGGATGCCAACTCTCGGCAGCAGAACCAAAGGGGTGCACCATTCTGAAAAGCCGAGTAGTGTTGATAAATACCTGAACCGGAGGAATCAGGCTGGCTACTTCAGATGAATATTGACCATGAAAGCAACGGTAAAATAATGATACCCTTCTGGGGATTCGACTCCAGACAACAAATAACAACAAGAACAATAAGCAACAACAACAAGAACAACAAGGCGAGTTTCATATTTCTTAAAGTAACAACTCCGCTCTTCAGACCTTGGATGCGAAGTCAGAGGTCGAACCGCTCCCTTAATGTTTACATTAAATTTCACCTCACTTCTGAGGCAGCGTTTTTTAAAAAGCCGTCCGGCAGCCGTCAGTCCGTCCGCCAGGCCACCAGGGTTGCCGTCCGACTCGACCACCCTCGAAAAATGCCCAACTTTTTTTTTAAAATTAAAAAATTTCTACAAAATTAAAAGAAATAATAAAAATTAATAAAAAAAATAAAAAATAAGAATAATAACTAAAATATATAAAAAATAACTAAATTCTTCGATCTGGCCACTCTATCCACAAAATACTCGATCTGGCAACTCCGTGAGGATTAATCCTTATACTACTCATGAATTTGTATGCCTTTACCTGTTATTGTTGTGGTCCAGAAACGCCATATACATATATACTACTTATTTTAACAACTTCATCATACCCATCGTTTTTGAAGCTTGCGACTATTGTTCGTATCCCTAAGAAGTCTTCACTTCAGGGTTCTGTATTAGATCCCATTTTAATTAGTTTATTTTTAAATGGCGTATTTCAGTTGTACAATTTGCGTCAATTCATGCTTATGCTGATGATGTTCAGCTTTACTTGTCTAGTCGGTCTGACTAGATTGCTGAGTTATCTGCTAAACTAAATGTTGACCTAAAATCTATATTAGATTGGACAGATAATAATCACCTTCGTTTAAATGCGTCGCAATCTTTTGTTTTACCAATTTCAAGAAAAGATTCTAACTTACGCATATTATAATTATCGCCAATATATATTGGTAATAATGAACCTTAGTTCAACAATGAACCCTAGTTCAACAATGAACCTTAGTTCATTATTCCCAATATATATTGGAGATAATTCTAATCTGTAAGATAAAATACTTTAGTGACTGCCAGGTGAGGGGTAGAGGAACCAATTTGGTGATAGGTCGTGTTATTAGAGCTTTTTCAGTGCGGACATCAGCTACGCGGACGCGATTGTCAGTACCACGATAGACCTTGACGATGGTACGTCGCCAAAAATTGGAAGGCAAATTGTCATTTATTTGGAGATCGCGTTCTGGAGTCTTCTACTTAGTACGGCGGGAGAGTTCTCGAAGATATTGCAGAAATGCTGAGTGAGGGTTTGCACTCGCAGCCAACGATTGAGTGTGGAGAGTGGATTAACGCAACTTTCCGGCTCCGCTGGAGCCAGTAAGAGGCCACCAATCAGAAAATAAGCTAATAATAAGGGTCTTCCGATGATGCAGTGAGGGGGCGAAAAATTGAGGCAATATCTTGTTCAGAAGAGTTATAAATTCTTCGAAGGTAAATTTCGGGGCTAGGGCCACTTTTTGCAAATGGGTTTTGAGGCTCTTGACCCCGCCTCCCAGAGACCTTCCGTATGTGGGGCTCCCGGTGGAGTAAACTGCCAGGAAATATCTTGATAGGAGTACTTGACTCTATCAATCTCACCTGATTTTTTTGGAGGCACTTACGAAATTGGTGCCGTTGTCGGAGTAGACGTTGCCGGGCAAACTCTGCACGTGGCGAAACGCGAGAAAGCAGCGAGGAACGTTGCTGTTGAAAGATCGCTAGTGGGGTCAAGATGCATGTGGGCACGCACAGTGGGCCTTTGTTGCGAAAAAAACAATTGTGTGTTGTGATTAAACACGCACGTCCTGTGTAGCTTTTAAGGTCGAAAGGGCCGGGCAAAATCGACTCCGGTGTTGGCAAAGAGAACTGCAGCTCTCACCTCTGACAACCTACCGATCTATGATGGAGCACTGCAAGTACGTAGGAGTACTACGTATATCGGTTTCTCCACAACGCTCATCCTGTGCATTATCATTTGCACTCGCACTCAACCCTGCGGCTTCCTCCGGAAGAAATCAAGGAAACAAAGCGCTGCCTCGCGATACTTTGCCAAAAGGTTTATTATGCAGATGAGTATTGCCCTCGAAAATAACACGACGTTAAAATCAAACATTAGCTTACTTTCTTTAAACCCCTTCATTCAAACTGACAACACGATACGTGTTGGCGGGCAGTTATCCTCATGCCCTAATTTGCACTTCAACTAACGGCACCCCATTCTTTTGCTGTACGGCTGCCAATGTTCAAGGTTGCTTATTAGCTTCATACATGAAGTCTCCCTTCACGGTGGCAATCAACTGGTTCTCCGTCTAGTCCGTATCCCAATACTGGATACCCAAGGTCAAAAACCTTATTAAAGCCACAATTCACAATTGCAAGCCTTTCATTTTAAATCAAAAGAAACAAAGAACCCAGCTCATGGCAGCTTTGCCTAACGTTATGGCGGACGGTATGTTAACGCCAACTGCCGTTCGATGACAGCGATGAAAAACGTTCGAGTGCGCAATGTGTATGAAGCGTTTTGACGATCTTCTGCTCCAGTGTGGTGAAGTATTCTTCAGAGGAGTGGAATTCGGGCCAGCGATCTCTGTCGTGTAGATAGTGTAACTACGCAGCAGTAGAGTAGGCACGAGGGAAATGCTGAATTGTACCCCGTGGTCTCGGATACGCTGCTATTGATTGCCAACGTAATTTCCGGAAGCAGTTCGTCCAAGTTCGAATGATTGTTATCTGAGTGTTGTGCAATTATAGTTTTCAACGTCCTGTTGATTATCTCCGTGGGATTCTCACGTGGAGTATATGGCGCAGTAAACTATTGCTTCACCCCCATTTCCTGGAGGAAGCGACGGAAATTCGCTTATAATTTGGGTCCCCTTGTCCGTTACCACTATTTTTGGCACTCCGAACCGGCCTAGAATACGCTCCCGAAATGCAGCAGATGTTTTGTGGGAGCTTTGCGTAGGGGTACCAGTTCAGTCCATTTGCTGAATTTGTCGATGAAAACAAGGAGAGTGGTGTTTCCGTGCTTGGAACTTGCTAGTGGGCCCACAAAATATGCACAGAGAGTTGCCCAGGCTTCTAACGTTGGCAGGATTCGCAGCGGCGAACATATTTTCTAGCATCGTGAAACATTCCCGGCCAATAGTACTTGTTCGTCAATCGCCATATGGTCTTGCGAACCCCACCGTGTCAGCTCACGGATTGTCTCGGTTTTCTCTTTGGATCCTGGTTCTCATAGTGTGGGGACGCACAGTTTCCAAAGCGTGCAGTCCTCGTCTCCAATTCGGTTTGGATTGGCTTTCGAGATCGCGCTTGATAGTGGATTGTTGATATCTCACTGAGTTCTCGAGATCGCTGATGTTTCACTGAGTAGCTGGGTTTCTGAATTAGCTGTTGATTCACTGAGTCGTTCGGCATCTGGTCGGGTTTGAAAATGGCTGTTGATTCACCGAGTCGTTGATATCTCGTTTTGTTTTCGAGATCACTGTTAATTCACTGTACTGATGATATCTAGTCGAGTTTTCGGGACCGCTGTTAATTCACCGAGTATCTCGCTGAGTTTTCACTGGCAGGAGGGCCTACAAGCCACTGCAACTGCTGTCTAGCTGCGATTTCTCAGACTATGTATGCTGTACTGACAGGAGGGCCTACAAGCCACTGCATAGTATTCTATTATATATGATGAGCTTATTCTCTGAAACTTTTCGGAGGAGGGCCTACAAGCCACTGCAACTACTAATTCTAGTCTAGTTGTTTGGAAATTCATGTATAAAATCAATTACAGTACCTTGATTTGTTATCGGGGTTTGCTAAACCGATTTTTTCCCTTGTATTTATTTCTTGTCAATGAGGTGCTCAATCTGTCGACATGAGATTTTGACCTAAACTGTTTTCTTTTTCTTTTCTTTTTTTTATGAGTTATTTCTTCGGGAAAACTCATTTTGGTAGGTTTTTTCTTAATTAAAATCATTTATTGACATTTTTTTTTCAAAACAAAAAAATGTTCCTTTCCCTAATATCAACTGGTGTGTCAATAAATATTAAAAAAATTGACTTAACCAATTGCCTAACCAATTGAAATTATGAAAATATGAAAGACCGAGCTATACTCGCTCCAATAAATAAGGACGTCCGCAGAATTAATGCTAAAATTATTTAAAAACTTCTTGGAGAGTAAAAAACATATAAGTTATGATTCTGTCAAAGATCAGTATGAAGGAGCGCTTCAAATAACCGCAGAGTACCCTAATTCCATTGAAGTAGTCGATTTAGCATCACACGATTTGAAAATAAAAAAAAATACCATTATAATGCTGCTCCGTAATTTAGATGTATCAGAAGGTCTATGCAGTGGTATTAGGTTGATTGTGACCGAAATGTATAATAACATAATAAAAGCCAAATTATCACTAGGGAACAATCGGGCATATTCCTAGAACTACCCCCGATTCAAACAAAGCTCTCATCGGATGTACATTGCAAATACATCAATTTTCTCGCCATAACAATTCACAAAGCACAAGGCCAAACATTTGAGTTTGTTGGTGTAGACCTTAGAATAGCAGTTTTCATGCATGGAATGCTCTACGTTCCTTTTTCCAGGGTTAAGAATATAAATAACTTAAAGATTCTTTTACCACCAAAGAATGACTGTCACACCCGTAATATTATCTGGAGAATTAAAATAAAAAAAAGACAAGTAAAAGTGTTGTCTTCGGCTTGGCCGAAATCTAAATACCCTACACCCGAATAACTTAAAAAATTAGAATTTCGCCACTTAAAAACTTTTGTATAAGTAGGCGGACCACGCCCATTTCGAGAAAATGTTTTTGCAATGTCTCTAGATACTGCTAGATAGGATTACGTATTAATATTTTTAACCGTTTATGAGATATTGACAACTTTTGTATAAGTGGGCGGAACACGCCCATTTTTTGTATAAAAAACCGGCAATACCTATAGATACCTCGTGATAAAATTTCGTGTTAATGTCTTAAAATTACCGTTTACAAGATATTGACAACTTTTTATGAGTGGGCGTGGCACGCCCATTTTTTGCGAGCTTATTGGTAATGCTTCCCTATATGTATATCCTGATAAAATTACATATCAATATCCTATACCGTTGATGAGATATTTGCAACTTTGTTATCAGTGGGCGTTTGTTTTTTTCAAACGTTTTAGTGATGGCGCTATATGTTCCGGAATAAAATTATACCTTAATATCTCACGCGGTTTATGAAATATTAAGATTATAACATTATTTGAAACGAGGTGCCTTCACATTCCGTATGTAAAGTAGGCGTGGCTGTTTACCGTTCTCGCCCATTTTCAATCCCAAATAGCCCTACATAACAAAGAATATTTGTGCCAAATTTCATCGCGATATCTCTTTTCGTTCTCCCGTAATCGTGATTTCAACAGACAGACGGACAGGGCTAAAGCGATTCAGGAGGTGACGCTGAGCAAGAATATATATACTTTTCTATATCTGTCTCGTCTTCTTCTCTGTTACCGTTATTGTTGTCCTTTACTGTTGTCCGTTACAAACGGCAGAACAAAGTGAATAGGGTATATTCACCTTCGGGTGTAGGGTATAAAAAGAGACCTCGAAAATGCAGAAAGGGCAACAGCAAACGGCGAGACATACAGCAAAGAAAAACTATTGCAAGAGCAATGTGTAATGGTCCTTTTGGTTGGACCATTACACATAACTTTAAATGTCTAGTCTTATTTTTCTTAACCTTGGTATGACCTTATTATTAACTCTTGTTTTTTTTTTCCATATACCGAATTAATTGAATTTAAGAAGATTTTAACTATTATTAAAGTAAAGGATGAAATTAAAGGAAAGTATCAATTATCTTATCATATAACTATCCATTAGGATATTTTCGCCGGTTCGGAGGTTGTTGTAGATATGATGTTGTTGTACCACGGTCAGTGAGAACGGTTAAACCAGTTTTTCCTTTCACTTAAAGCACGTGTAAATGATTAGCTGTTTCTTTCGGCCTTTTCGGTGTTGCGCATTGATGAAAGTTCTCAGATATTGTAGTTATTGTACTTCCATTAAAGTTAGTGCTGATGCCGTTTATTATTTTTTCTGTCACCAATTTGAACTTACTAAAAACCCCGTTTTCAACAACACTTATCGGTATCCACTGTACGACTCCTTAAAGCTACTCTCTTTTCTTAATTTCTAACTTCTGATTTAGAAACGGTGCTTTTTCTTCTACCCACCGGGGGCGGTATACTATATTACATTTTTATTTACCATGTAATATAAAATAAAATAATTCAAGATTTTCATGGGATTTAAATTAAATATTTAAATCACTAAAACCCTAAGTCATGGCCAACCGTCACAAATGTTAAAATGACGGATCTGGACGCAGGAGAGTACAATAGTCCCGTAGAACTTCTTGGGTCTCTACCTTGACGTAATGCGAAAGCGTTTCCGGGGTAGAGAAATCCCAAGTGATGAGGTGGGTTTTTAGTGGCTACACTAATGCGTAACGGTGACGGTCGTTACACAATACGAAGGTATTTTACCCAACCTCGCCCGTAAAAAAAAAAAATTAAGTTCGAGCAACTGCTCGGGATACCAGATACTGAATTATTAATTGTGAAAAGTACATAAGAATAAAAATAAGATAAGTTTACTGTATAAATGTGTTAAAAAATAAATAATAATAATTTTCATTTCCCTGTTCCTGGGTCTCCATAATCGCCTTTAGTTCGGCCAGCCTGCTGGGTTATTGGTTCGATGCATGCATGGGCTTAAGTAGTTAATCCGCTGTTCGTTGCTTCTGTTCTCGTTTTTGTAGCGCTTGAGTATTTTGTCTACTCTTTACTTCCTTAAATCCAACAGTCTCAGTTCTTGAATCAGTTTTGTTGGAAGATATGTTCCTCATGCTCTGTTGTGTTAACCGATTAATGGCCAAGCAAAAAAAAGTTGTCACTTTGTTATAAATTCTTCTGCGTGGCATCCTTTTGAGCTTTTTTTAAACTGGAAAATGGAATGGAAATTTTTTTTAATTGGAAGGGAAAATTTTTTTAAAATTTTTCTGACTTCAAGTTCCGGTGTAATAGTGTTTCGAAAACGCATCAATGGCCACTTGGCATTTTAAAAAAATGACACATGCAAATAATTTCATTTTTACCCTTTATTTTATTCTTTGTAGTAAATTTGAAAACAATTTATATGTAGAGCTGCGTTGTCTTTTTTGCACATATACATATGTAGTTTGACTGCAACAATTTCGGATCTTAGCCCCTTTGCAGATGCAATTTTTTCTGAAAGGTGGCCAAATATCATTCTGGTTATATATTGAAACAACATGTGGGCAATCAATAAATTTTGTTTGCCTCGACTTTTTGCAGTACCGCTTTGCTCGTTGAGGTGGAAAATTTCTTCGAGACAAGTGAAACCACAGAATTATCATTCCATTGTATAATTGACAGTTGTCTATTTACATCAAATGAATACTTATATTCGCAATGTGGTTTTTTTAATGTTTTTACATCAGCTATTATCGTTTCTGGTATTTTGCAATTACAGTTTGCAAGTATGGTTTCTGTCGCCACACAGCTAATCGATGTAAGATAATACATCAAATTGTGTGAAGTAAAATAATTTGTCAAGAAAGCGTTCATGCTCCTGTGATATCATTTAGCAATGAGACTACAACATTGCCTCCAAGTCCTAGATTTCTCGGCGCAACATTATTTACAATGTAATTATATGTTGCAGTGGCACCAGCGTACTTTATATAAATAACCCTCTATTAAATTTATATAAATAACCCTCGCTGGGACACAGACACCACAATTTAAATCCAGAACGCACAGGCTTATTTTTTATAAACATTCTGCAAGAATGTCGTACGAAATAGGGAATAGTTTGTTCATCAATTGAGAAATTATGTATGAGTGAACACTCCAAACTGATTGAACTTTTTCTCATCCGGTCAAGAAAGGCCGTACTTTATCAAATTTATCAGTCGTGTCCAAAGACAAGTTATTAGTGACATAAAAAAAGCGCTTTATGCATTCGAAACGCTTCCGACTCATTACTTGACGTATAATACTGCGACCAATATTTGGGTCTAGCGAGCAGAAGTTACGATAAGCAGGAATAGGTACCCAATAATGTATAATAAGAGTATAGTAATAGGATACGCCGACAAATTTTCGAATATCGGATATAGTGAACTACATATGATGTTCATTTCGTTGCTGAGCGTAAAGATTGAATTCCGTAGCAATGAATTTTAAAAGATCATCATCGCGAAATAAGCAAAACAATTCAAAGGGCGTTATGCTTATGGTAAGAGCTTCACTGATAGTACAAATACCGGAACTGCCAGTCTGACCGCTGTATTCGCCGAGGTCAAAATTCCTTAGGTAGTTAATTGGTCGACATAACATTTATTAATGAAGCTGCTGGTCGCTCCTGTATCAATAATGACTGTGAGCTTGGTTCCTACCCAATGCGACCTTAGAAAAGACTCTGCGTGTATAAAAGTTTAGTACATGTTCGGGGTATGGGACGATTTCGCTGATGGGTAACCTAGAGCTTTTCGTTCTTGACGAGTTCCGTGAAATATCACGTCTCCCACACTCCCAACAAAAGAGGACCTGAGAGTTTCTGCATAAACTCGCAGTATAGTCCTCACGACCGCACCGCCGGCGGGTAGTTCGTGGATTGACTGTAGCGTTTCTGTCGTTCTTAGTCAACGGCCGATGTTGTTGTGGATGTGCTCGTGGTGAAGCAGGTCGTTATATGTTCTGATTGGGGTGGAGTGCTTTAAAATTCCTCTCGCTGTGCGAGATATAATAAACCACCGTCTTCCATGATGGTAGGTCGTGTTCGCTTGAGTCGCTCGCATTTTCTCCTGATACCAGCTACATGACTGTTCCTCGGCGTCTAGCTGTGTCAGTTCCTCTGTTTGTCGTTTTGAAAGCTCGTCCGCGACGGAGTTTTATTTGCCCCCTCAATATCGATATCAAACCCAGCCATTACTAAAAAATCATCAGCCAAAGAAATCAAGTCTGCCAGTGTCTCGAAATCCTTCCTACGTATACGGAAATCTGCTTTGCCCTTCCCGAAATTTCGTCCCTATTTCTGCAAAGCGGACCTTTTTTTTTTTTTATGACAGATGAAACCAAGCTCAGGGGATGCCCCCTATCCATGCACAGCATTTGTTGGTTCCGAAGGGATGACAGGTTAGTGGGAAGGGGGAAAGAGGGAGTAGTGACGGTTTACACTTCGCTTGAATGTTTCGACGCTCTAAGTGGGCGGGAAGACATTCGCAGGGAGATTATTCCACAATCTAACGACGCGACCGAAAAACGAACTCTCACGGTAATGCGTGGTTCGTTGGAACGGAATCGCGACATAAAAGGGGTGCACCGCTCTGGAAAGCCGAGTAGTTCTGCTAAATACCTGAATCGGAGGAATCAGGCTGGCTACTTCAGAAGAACATTTTCCGTGAAAGAAGCGGTAAAATAGTGATACACACCCCACATCACGACGACGCTCCAAGGTTTCAATAGAGCTGGATACCCTACTGTCCCCTATAAGTTTTAACGCACGACATTGGACACGGTCGAGAAGCTGAAGATATGCCCGCGAAGCTCCCGACCATATATGCGAATTGTACTCCATTTTCGGACGGATATAAGTGGTGTAGATACAACGAAGATCGGTTGGAGTGAAGTACTTCTTACACCGCTTAAGAAAGCCTAAGCACTTGGCTGCTTCTTTCGACACGTCAAAGATGTGATCGTTCCAGCGAAGATCGCATTGGATTGACATGCCCAGAACATCAAGAGCCTCCGACTCATTAATATCCACACCACCCATATTTAAAGGTGGAAAGTTGTCGCCCGCCAGACGCTTGTGGGTCAACAAACAGCATTGGGTCTTCCGCGCATTAAAATCGACCCGATTCGCTTGACCCCACTCCTGGATTTTGTTGAGGTCAGATTGGAGTGTGTCATTCATAATTCTGCGCCTTCTATTGATCTCCAGAATAGAAGGACGCCTGGAGAATGAATATGAATGACAAATGCTGCTGTCATCAGCAAACGAGTAGACGGGGTTTGATGTCAATGACAGAAGGTCATTGATGAAAATAAGAAAAAGTGTCGGAGACAGGACCGAACCCTGCGGAACTCCAGCATTAATGGAGTGCTCTTCGGAAGCAAAGCCGTCTATCACAACCCGAATAGAACGGCCGCTGAGGAAACTCAATATCCATCGAGTGAAAGTATTACCGACACCATAAGCAGCCAGTTTAGACACGAGTGCTTTATGCCACACCCGGTCAAATGCCTTGGAGATATCCAGAGCAACAACCTTGCTCTCACCGAACCGGTGAATGCAACTGCTCCACCGTTCTGTGAGAAACGCCATCAGGTCGCCGGTGGAACGGTGAGCACGGAAGCCGTACTGGCGATCGCTGATCAACTCGTTGCTCTCTAGATACCTCATCAATTTAAAATTTACAATGCTCTCCATGACTTTAGAGAGCACTGAGCAGATTGCTATGGGCCGGTAATTTGCAGGATTCGTAGCCTCACCTTTTTTGGGAACTGGCTGCACGTTGGCAATCTTCCAGGAAGCGGGAAAAACTCCTGAAGTAAAAGATAAATTAAAGAGATTGCGCAATGGGCGAGCCAGTGTTGAGGCGCACTTTCTCAACACATGGGCTGAAATGCCATCCGGTCCCGAGGACTTATTGACATTGAGGTCTGCAAGCACTCTTTTAACAGCTCGCGTTCGAAAATGCATCTGAGGCATAGCATGAGATACACCATCAACCGCGGGCAGTGGTTGACTACTCTCAGGAAGAGAGCAGTTTTCAGCAAACATTTTGGCTAATAAGTTTGCTTTATCAACCGAGTGAGTGAAGATCTGATCGTCCTTAAGGAGAGTTGGAATAGACGATTTCGTCTGATTTTTCACCCTCCCCACAAACGACCAAAAGTTCTTGCTACCCTTATGGTATTCAAGAACTCTGCGTCTAAGGCGCTGCTCGTAAAGAACTTTTTCGCGCCTTAGAGTGGCATTGCACCTATTTCTGGCCTGATTGCGCAGCAGTTTAGTATCAGCAGTTTTATTTAAACGCCAATTCCTAAATGCTTCCTCTTTAGACCTGACTGCTTGTCTGCAAGTCGCATTAAACCAGGAATGGTCTTTTGGTTTAATGGAAATTCTTTTATAAGGTATGAAAGACCTCATACCAAATAAAATTATATTTTCTACCAATTTTGCTGCAGCATTTATGTTTCTATCTCTGAAACACAATTGCCAATTGAAACGGCTGAAAAAGCAGTTCAGCGCATCCCAATTAGCCTTCTCATAAAGCCACACTTTCCGCTTCGGAGCTGTCTGGTGAGCGGATTGAAGACTAGAATATGGGAAGGTAGCAGAAATTGTAGCGTGGTCCGAATTACCAAGAGGTGCAAGAACATTCACATCATACTTGCTGTGATGTGAAGTTAGAAAGAGGTCCAGAATATTTTGGTTTTGCCCATCAACGCAGGGAAAGTGCGTTGGTTCCTTCACTAATTGAGTCAAATTATTAGACTCAGCAAACAACTCAACATACAAACCCTCAGGTGTTGTGTGACTCGAATGACGTAGCCAATTGGAATTATGAACATTGAAATCACCAGCAACAACAATTTCACTGTTCGGATACGATTCCAGAATTTTAGAGATCGAATCAGAGAGACTGAGAGAACAAGGTGACACAATGAAAGGAAAATGGTACAAATCGGCTGATCTGTCTAAACAGGAGCTACAGTACAATATGACGGAATTCAAAGTCGATGCGATAGGCATTGTGGAGGTGTTGAGGCGCCGGTTCGCCGACTGGATTTTGAAAGTGGAATACAAGGATAAAGATCAGGTTTCAAAACCAATCATTTCGTTGGTTTTCACTCTTCCTCCTCCTTCCTGGTCCCGTTAGGTGTGCAGGCGGCTGTGAGTGCACCGTGGGCTGAAGCGCAGCAAGATAAAGGCATAACACTTGTCTTGTCGCGTTTTGCTGGGCTTGCGACGTACGCTTGGCCGCTGGTACAGCTGACCCCACACTTCCTTGCAGTGTGTGGCGATGACAAAATTCCGCATAGATTCCACTAATGTACTTGGCTTGAGGGCGAATTTCTTCGCAGTCTATGCGCATATTTGTACCCACCAACCGCATGTAATGGCACTAAGTGAGACCCAGGTGTCCGAGGATGCAGATCCACTGGATTTTTACATGCCTGTGTACCATTTACCGCCATGGTTTTTACCACGCAGAGGCCTTGCCTTATATATTCGCAGTGATGTTGCGTACCAGTGTCAGCAACACCTTTGCACGACGGATGCCGAATTTAGCTCCATGTGGGTTAAGTTCAAAATCCAGTCGCACATCCTGCACTTCTGCTTCTGCAATGTGAATGTTCTTGCACTTTTTGGTAATTCGCACCACGCTACAATTTCTGCTAGCTTCCCATTTTCTAGTCTTAAGTCCGCTCACCAGCCAGCTCCGAAGCGGACATGTGGCTTTCTGAGAAGGCTAATTGGGATGCGTTGAACTCCTTTTTCAGTCGCTTCAATTGGCAATTTTGCTTCAGGGATAGAAACATAAATGCTGCAGCAAAATTGGTACAAAATATAATTTTATTTGATATGTGGTCTTTCATACCCAATAAAATAATTTCCATTAAACCAAAATACAATTCCTGGTTTAATGCGATTTGCAGACAAGTAGTCAGGTCAAAGGAGGAAGCATTTAGGAATTGGCGTTTAAACAAAACTGCTGATACTAAACTGCTGCGCAATCAGGCCAGAAATAGGTGCAATGCCACTCTAAAGCGCGAAAAAATTATTTACGAATAGCGCCTTAGACGTAGAGTTCTTGAATACCATAAGGGTAGTAAGAACTTTTGGTCGTTCGTGGGGAGAGTGAAGAATCAGACGCGATCGTCTATTCCAACTCTCCTTAAGGATGATCAGATCTTCACTCACTCGGTTGAAAAGGCAAACTTATTAGCCAAAATGTTTGCTGACAACTGCTCTCTTCCTGAGAGTAGCCAACCACTGCCCGCGGTCGATGATGAACACCAGCTGTTAAAAGAGTGCTTGCAGACCTCAATGTCAACAAGTCCTCGGGACCGGATGGCATTTCAGCCCATGTGTTGAGAAAGTGCGCCTCTACACTGACTCGCCCATTGCGCAATCTCTTTAATTTATAATTTACTTCAGGAGTTTTTCCCACTTCCTGGAAGATTGCCAATGTGCAGCCAGTTCCCAAAAAAGGTGAGGCTACGAATCCTGCAAATTACCGTCCCATAGCTATCTGCACAGTGCTCTCCAAAGTCATGGAGAGCATTGTTAATTTTAACGTAATGAGGTATGTAGAGAGCAACGAGTTGATCAGCGATCGCCAGTACGGTTTCCGTGCTCACCGTTCCACCGGCGATCTGATGGCGTTTCTCACTGAGCGTTGGAACAGTTGTATTCACCAGTTCGGTGAGAGCAAGGTTGTTGCGCTGGATATCTCCAAGGCATTTCACCGGGTGTGGCATAAATCACTCGTGTATAAACTGACGACTGCTTATGGTGTCGATAATACTTTCACTCGATGGATATCGAGTTTTCTCAGCGGCCGTTTTATTCGGGTTGTGATAGACGGCTTTGCTTCCGAAGAGCACTCCATTAATGCTGGAGTTCCGCAGGGTTCGGTCCTGTCTCCAACTCTTTTTCTCATTTTTATCAATGACCTTCTGTCGTTGACATCAAACCTCGTCTACTCGTTTGCTGATGACAACAGCATTTGTCATTCATATTCATTCTCCAGGCGTCCCTCTATTCTGGAGATTAATATAAAACGCAGAATTATGAATGACGCACCCCAATCCGACCTTAACAAAGGTCGTGTAGATATTAATGAGTCGGAGGCTCTTGATGTTCTGGGCATGTCAATCCAATGCGATCTTCGATGGAATGATCACATTTTCGACGTGTCGAAAGAAGCAGCCAAGTGCTTAGGATTTCTTAAGCGGTGTAAGAAATACTTCTCTCCAACCGATCTTCGTTGTGATCTCCGCTATCAAAGCGAACCTTGCACTTACTGAGGGTTCCGTTCCTAACGTTGGGAACGCATACACCTTGCATAAGCCCATCAAGATGTTTTACCATAACTGCCTAATTTTGTTTAACTTTAACTGAAGTCTTCACACCTGCGTGGAAAAGAAATAAATTCGTCTACGATGTTGGGCGCCAGAATTTAACGTTGTAAGGCGTTTATTAATTTGATTTAAAATTATTCGGCAGTGGTAAAAAAATGTAAGAAGTAAAATATAGATGTAAATGTAATGGCGGCGCTCACTGTTCTGCCGCTAAAGAATGGCATGAAATAGTTGTGTTCTCGTAGTGTCACCTCATTTTATAGTTTTTCTGACTTCAACTAAACAGACTTGCATATCTTAAGCTATAACGTGCGCTGCTCTTCGCTGCTGCTGCTTTCCAATCATTATTTAATGATTGGCGTATAACTGCTGACCATATGATTCCCAATTAAAAAAAAACATGTAATCGTAAACACATTACCAACGAATTCAGGAAATCAGAATACTCCTTTTTGTATAGCAAGTACTTTTTTACTATTCTGTAACTATTAAACGTTCAGCATTTTCACAACTTATACTTACTTTCGAATACTTACATACGTCAAGTATTTGCAAAATTATCTTCTTGTGTCTTTCCTTCGTTCTCTTTAACTTCTCTTTAACTTCGAGTTAATTGTGAACTTTGAATACGTAAGTTTTCACTGGATTTAGGCGAATAAGGCAGATAATATACTTTATGTAAATTGTTTTATTTAATCCGTTAAATATTTTCTTTGCTAAATTACAGATACGGTCAGCAGAAACCATGTTTTGTGTACAGAATTGTAATGGATAAATGTCTAGAAAAAAAAATTTATGACAGACAAGTTAAAAAACAAGGAATGTCGAATAGAGTTGTTGATGAGTGCAATCCAGATGCACATTTGTCTATGAAGGATGTTACAAATCTTTGCTTTGATTATGACACTGATGCAAAGTCTGCCACAGAATTTCAAAAACCTGTCGAGTCTTATAATGATATTATAATTCAAAAAATTGTTGAAAAACATAAAGATTTAATCTCTAAGGAGCCCTTCCACCATGAAAGTTTACTTATTGATCGCAAAGAAAAAAAACTGTCTCTGGCAGAGAAAAGACAAGCGCAGCGTGGCTACGAGTTGGAAAAAAAAGCTTCTTCAAAACAAATTTTTAATTGTCAAACTAATAAATTACAGTACAGAATCGTACGAAATGACGGAACAATAGTTACAAGACCAGTTGCATCGGTAACACATAGAAAAGATATATTAGCATTGAGGACAATAAGAATTTGTTTAATTATTTAGGTACGACCAATGCAAGCAACCAAGGCACAAAATGCGTTTAAAAGTGGCGGCATAAGGTCAACACGTTGGATTCCAGCTGAAGTATGGCAAAGACAAGGCATGACAGCTCAAGAAATGACATTGCCGTTGGGTAAATAATTATGTTATTTATAATAATTTTTTAATTCTACCTATAACTTTCGCAGATGTAGTTATTCCGACTAACTCCAGTGATAAAACTAACATAATTTTAAAATCTGGTCAGCGAGTAATGGTGCTGAAATCTCCGAAAGGAATTTATATGCAGTTAGAAAGTGGCAAGATTATAGCAATACGCACTTCTAGCAAGCTGAGCCAAGCCTGTAAAAATCATAAGGAGGCTATTATTGATATAACGTCAGAAAATCCTAAGGCTACGAAGCAAACTGCTGAATTACCGAAAGATAAAATTACGCATAAATCAGTCAACGGTCAACACTGTAAGAACTCTACACTAGGTATGTCCCCAGATAAAGGTATTGTATAATAACTATGCAATTTTTTGATATCTTAGTAATGTTAAGCATAGTTTATGAATTTTCACGTGCACATGCATTCAGATATTTATTTTTGATGTATAGCTTCCGAGATATCGTATCTTAAATGTGCTGGATACTAGGTATGAAAGATACCTTATATTTAGTGAATTTTAATTCGCCTTCCAAACCAGCACAGAAAGAAAACGTGTATTCGTATAATAAATATTAAATAATAATATTATTTCTCAAATATTTTAGTTTATGTATCTGAAAAATGTTACCTAGTTAAAAATTAAATCTTTTTAGGGACAAGAGTATTGGAGACTTTTTCATATAACTTGATTTACTGATTCTAAATCTGAAATCGGCTTTTTGAAATTGGTGTTAGATTTAAAAAGCGTTAACATTTTATTACCTTCTCTAAGACCTACAAAAAAAGTGGAATCTTAGATTTTTATGGCAAATCTGTTTAAGCATGTCAAAGGGAGGACACAGGACTAACATAGAAAATATGGGTTTTCCAAACCTTCAATCAAAAAAGGGGAATGTTGGCATTGAGAAAACGTTACTATTTTACTACTTCACTACTGTATCTTCTATACTGTTATTGTTATTCGTAATTACTATCACTAGCTAAAATTGCAACTGTGGGGACTAGGAAAAAACGATGTTCAACAACCACGTCTTGGTAAGTAATTTTAAGTTGAACTTTAATATTAAACTAGCTGAGTACCCGTCGTGTGCTCTTTTTATACCCAACACCCGAAGGGTATAGGTAGATATAGTAGGGTATAGGGTGATATAGAAAAGTATATGTATTCTCGCTCAGCGCCACCTCCTAAAATGATTTAGCCCTGTCTGTCTGTTGAAATCACGATTACGGGACAACCAAAAAGAGATATCGCGATGAAATTTGGCACAAATATTTTATTATATTGAAAATGGGCGAGATCGGTTAACAACCACGCCTACTTTACATACGGTATGTAAAGGCACCTAGTTTTAAAAAATGTTATAAGATGAATGTATAATAAACCGTGCGATATTGTGGCATAATTCTATTCCCGAACATATAGCGTCAATACTAAAATTTTTACAAAAAGTTGGGGCTGGTTCGCGCACTTATACAAGAGTTGCTAATATCACGCGCACTGTATAAGTAATTAAGACGTAATTTTATCACGAGTTATCCGGAGGTATTACCAATCATAAAAAAATTCTCAATATCCCATAAACGGTGAAAAATATTAAAACGTGATTTTATTCTGGAGTATCTAGGGACAGAGTGGGTTGGTAGTGTATTGCTGAAAGGATTGCCAAACGAATACAAACCGATAATAATGAGTATTGGAAGCAGTTGAGAACCTCTTGCCATAGAGGTTATAATAGTACATCCAGTACATGTTTTTATCACCACTTTTGTTTTGAGTTATTATAAACATTGTATATTCTAAACATAAAATCACGCAACATTATGCATAATGTTTCCTCTGTGTTCTTTCAATGATCTCTGGTGAGCAAAGAATACACAATCACATATACGTACAAAATATGCATATTCTTTGGAATGAGAATTTGCTTTGTTTTGTTTTTGCTTTTTCGTATTTATTAATTTGCATGAAGTCAGTTCTTGAACTGTGCGTATGAACTGTTGCTCACACGATTTGTTGTCTTTTTCCAAGTCCTCCTTCGTGTACATACTGTAAATAGTTCAAAGCCGAACTATAAATGCTTACAGCAAAAAAATTTTCAAAAATAGAATGGGATAAAATATAATAAAATCCGAGAAAGCCCGAAAAACTAATAGAAGTAAAAATAAATAAAACTATTGGGAATACAAATAAGTCCTCGCTGTTTTCTTTATATTTAACATTTTATTTTAAAAAAACTGATAAAGAATATCTCAATCAAAGTATTGTCCATCGCTAGCTATTATTTTCTCCCATTTTTTAGGCCATTTTCGAATTTCGTCTTGGAAGAATGATATGTCTTGATTTGATCCAGTCATCGACCCAATTTTTGGTATCGTCATAAAAAACGGAGAGAAGGAGACGAGATAGATATAGAAAAGTATATATATTCTTGCTCAGTGTCACCTCCTGAATCGATTTAGCCCTGTCCGTCCGTCTGTCTGTCTGTCTGTCTGTTGAAATCACGCTTACGAGAGAACGAAAAGAGATATCGTGATGAAATTTACACATCTGGCACAAATATTCTTTGTTATGTAGGGCTGTTTGGGATTGAAAATGGGCGAGATCGGTAAACAGCCACGCCTACTTTACGTATGGAATGTAAAGGCACCTCATTTAAAAAATGTTAAAATCTGAATATTTCATAAACCGTGTGGGATATTAAAGTATAATTTTATTCCGGAACATATAGCGTCATTACTAAAATGTTTGAAAAAATGGGCGTTTCACGCCCACTGATAACAAAGTTGGCAATATCTAATGAACGGTATAAGATATTGACATGTAATTTCATGAGGATATATAGGGAAGCATTACCAATAAGCCTGCCAAAAATGAGCGTGCCACGCCCGCTCAGAATTCAGAAGCTGTAGAAGATCTGGAGAGTCAATTTTATTGTCGTAGATATCTTTTATGAATAAAATGCCTTGAGCCTTTCTTCTGGTAGCCAAATTTTGCAGATCCAGTAACTCACATTTTCATTCATAAGGCGACATCGAATCAACGGCATACAATCTACGTAAACTTGTGAAGCGCCTTTGAATTTTTTCTAATCGATTTATATGAGTGTTTGCATCGGGATCCCAGATAATGCAAGTATAGCGGCGCGTACATACGCTGCTAATTAGTTTGTAAGTAGGTCCGCCGGCGAACGGAGACAACGCTTGGGCGACGCAATATGACACCCAGTCAATCCAGCCGTCGCCAAAAGCTCGCGACGCTTAACCAGCGGTTTTTGGCTGGTCATTTGAAGCGCTGTGCTATCGCGCTCCCAGCGAGTCGGGGTAGCTATCCGACTCCTTGGCAGCGCGAACAGTTTACGCCGTTCTTGGTGTGCTAGCGCTGGCACACTAGAGAGCGACTATAAATTCCGCGAAGAATTCCGCGAAGATAGATGAGACTGTCGGAATGTCAACTGGCATGTACGCCGGTGTCGCCGTTACCATTGTGGTCGCGCTTTACATCGCGCTGAAGTATCTGCTGCGTTGGCTATTCTGGCATACCCTGTGGGATATGGTGGCCTGGGCCATAGCAGCAGTTAAAGAAAGTTAAAGTTAGTTTTTCCACGACTCTGACAGCCGCCACGGCATTTAAATTTTTAGTAATCTCAAACTTAATTATTAATTGTATATTTACTATAATAAAAATAAACAATTTAGTGCAGTAGTAAAGAGTTGTTTTTGGTTGAGACTCTGGTTTGATTGGCCTGTAATTTTCCACAGAATTTTTCAAGCCAGATTTGTAAATTGGAGAAATAAATGCAATTTTCCATTCACTCACAACAGCACCGGTTTGTAGAGATCTATTAAAAATCATAGATAACGGCAGATATAACGATCTGGAGCAATTCTTTAAGAACGAGGGTGGTACCAAGCCTGCACCTTTTGATAAATCAAGATTATTAATTACGTCGAGAACTTCATTTTCAGAAATAGAAAATCTGCCAATGTTTACAATTTGATGTAAATTGGGAAAACTAGTGCAGGTTGGTATACTAGCAACGTTATCAAAAATTGAGCTAAAATACCTGACACAAAGTTCACAAGCATCTTGAGTATAATACGCAACCGAACTCTGAAAGAACATGGACTGAGGTAAACCACCAGCTTTCCTTTTGGCACTATAAAACACCCAAAAGGACTTAGAATTAAGCCTTATTTGTGTTTCCATCAATCTTACGCATTTATTGAAGTAAGAATCTAGTTAAAAATTCAAATTCTTTTCTACGCAGAAGAAAGAAGCATTTGTCTTCCAGTGAATTAGATTTTTTGTATTTCTTATGAGCTTTGTTTCTATATTTTTTAAATTTAGCAACCTGCTGTTATACCAGGGTAAGCTAAATTTTCCTCCTCCTTGTAATAGTCGGCACAAACAAAGCAAGCCCATCATCAATAGATTTCTTAAATATTTGGTACATACTATATTTGTAAGGTCTAAAGAGTAAAATTAAAGAAAGTGCCAATTTAAAGAAATGAAATGACGGTTTAGAGCTAAATAGTCAGCTTTAGCAAAATTATAAACAATATCAGAATATGTACATGCACCAGCGCCTTCATAAATAAAAAAGCAGAAATTGATCAAAAGGGCCTTATGGTGTACCGATTCACATGTCAAAGGCATGTCGCATTTAGTTATTTTGAACGCTACATCATTATTAATAAATACCAAATCTAAAATTCGACTTATATCATTAAGAAAATTATTGATCTGAAATAGATTTTGAGAGTACAATGAGTCACAAAGCAAAACTTCTACATATTGTTTTAAATTAAATGGAAGCAAAATTTTCTTACTGGAATCATATTTCCATTCAATGGAGCCTAGGTTGAAATCTCCTGCAATACAAGGCGTTTGATACGAATGCAAAGAATTGGCAATTGAACTTATGTTATCAATATGAATTTTACATATATCATCATAACTGCTGGGCGGAATGTAACTGACAATGAAGAATATTTCGTTAGATTTAGCACAATAACCTTTTCCAGGAATAACAGCCGCACATATCTGTTCAATGTTATCTTCGATATGAGATAATTTCACGAGCCGCCAAAGAAGATACGACGGCTACCAAAATTCCACCCCCTCTGGTTTTTCCAGAAGATAATATGCGATCTCTTCGATAGACATCGTAATAGTCATCATAAATTTCACTGTTTAAATAGTTAGACGTCAGCCAGGATTCCACAAGGATGATTACATCATAATCGTGTTCAGCAGCCGATATGTACATTTGATTGGTTTTAGTGCGCAGGGCGTCCACGTTATGAAAATATACTGAAAGCCCAGAAGCCGTAGTAGATTCCGTATTTTGTGCATCTAGTTGTCTTTTGGCTATACGGTGAGTTGAACATTCGACGGCTTTCGTAAAAAACGGAAGGGTTTTAACTGAATTCCATATTGCCAAATAGAAGAATCCAAAAGTTGTCCATATAAGAAAGGATGGACTCCAACTTTAAAGCTCACCTTTTTTAATTTGTCAATATCAGCATCTCTTTTAAATAACTTAAAGCAAGCTAGGTGGGTTTTATCTATTTTAGCATGTTTCTCAATGTAGGAGATCAGGTCTTCAGCAGAGACAGATGACTTAAAGTACGAAATGTGTATCCACTTTTTCCTCTCCACATCATCAAGTTCAACAGAATCATTTTGTCCACGAATGACTTGTGCAGGTTTTTTTGCATTGACTTTCCTTTTTCGAACAGTCACCCATTGAGATCCATGTGGGGAAGTACCATCATTTTCATCAACGTGAATGGCATTATTTGACGTTGGAGCTGCATTCCTTACAGCTGAGTTTGCAGTAAAAGCAGTAGAAATAGAGTTCGTAGTAGAAACAGAGTTCGTTAAAACAGCAATAACACTCGCAGCCTCCCTCGAATGCGTTTCACACTCTTGTTTATGCGAATGTAGGAATTGGGAAGATGAAGCAAGAGAACGCCGATCAGCGGTAGAAATCGACGGACCAGCAACAACGTCAAATGAGTTAGAGACAATAGGAGAGCTTGTCCTCGTTGAGGGTCGGTCGCGTGCCGCGATTGAATCCTTGGGAGAGAGTGCCATGAGTGTTGTGTGTGAGTGGGGTGCTCAGGTGAGTGTGGACGTCGCAATGGACAAGACTGTGATAATGCTGCTCAAGGGCAGATTATCACGTAATCGACATCCAATTGTCCGTGTATCTGGTGTCTCCCTCAAGTATGAGACTGGGGTCAAGGTGACTATCGGTGAAAGGATGAACTTCCTTCCCCATCTGACACATACGCGAGAGCGTCTTGTGTGTGTGGTGGGTCAGGTGCGTCGGCTGCTTAGGTGTGACTGGGGTCTGAGTCCGTGTCCTCTATGGGGGTCTCTTTCTTGCGTGTGCAACCTTTGGTGCGTCGGTCTGGTGCGATGTGGTAACGTCTGCTGCTGGGTATCGCAAGATTCTGGCATGCCAGAGGGTTATGCTTGCTGCATGCCTGCCAGTATGCCGTACGGTCTCCACGGAGGCCCTACAGGTATTAATGGGGGTTGCCCCTCTTGACTTGGAGGTGGTCCGTCGTACGGCCATCTTCAGATGCAGGAGGGGATTACCATTGCCGCAGCATGAGTGGTTTGAGAGTGATGTGGAGAGGCTTAGTGTGACAGAGCGCAAAGCGTTCTTGAATGAATGTGTTTCATCTAGCTGGCAAACTAGATGGAACAGTAGTGAAAAGGGTAGGACGACGTATGAGTACATGACGTCACATTTGCTGCAAGTCATCCTTGGTTTGGCTTCAGTCTGAGCTTGGGCTTTTGGCTAACTGGCCATGGCTCTCTTAATGCATTTTTGTTTAAGAGATGCCTCACGGCTTCAGAAGCTTGTGACTGTGGAGCTGAAATCGAGGATTGGCTGCATGTCTTGTGTGTCTGCCCATTGTACTCTGACTTTAGGGATTTGGGGGCTATGGGTATTAGTTGGACTGACCAGGGGTTCTGTGGGAGTGAGGCTCTCTCCACATCAGAGCAACTGGTCCGGTTCGCCGGTAGAGTGTTCGTGGAGCGTCGTGCGAGGGTAGGTTAGCTGCCCAAATTTTGTGCGTGGGTGGTCTTGTGTATGTGGCGTATGGGTTGTTTGAATAGGTAAGTTGTAGGTGATTGTGTGTGTGTGTTGGGTGGGGTTGGATGGTGATGTATGTGTTGGTTGTGCTGAATGTAGTGTGCATGTTATGTGTGTGCCAGCCTGGCTGTCGTCCTTCGGGAGGACAGAGCTGTTCTGCTGCACTGGTGTTGCGTTTCTTGTGTCCGTCTCTCCTGGGGCCACCGGTCCCCGAGCGGTATGGAGCTCACCGGTAGTAACTCGGTTACGAAGCCTTACCAGAGGTTGTCTGGTACCACGGGTTTCGGGGGGTGTTGAGGTTGGTCTCAACGCCTCACCCCGGAATCAAAGATTTTTACATCTTGTTGGGGGTCCAGCTTAATTGGGGTTAAACCCCGTCTTAGGTGCCGCTCCCTGTCTGAGTGGAAGAGGTACGGATAGGCCTCGCTCCCGCAGTGAGGAAGACATGTCCATACACATGTCTTTAGACTGTTTTCACGTTTGGTGTGGGCAGTTTCTGTCTGCACCAAGTTCTATCCACAGCTGGACTTAAAAACTTTTGGGCGACCGGTCCCGGGCTGTAAGGAGCCCAACTGGTAGTAGTCTTGACTACGAAGTATGACCAGAGGCTTTGTACCAAGTACCACGGGGATGAGGAGCCCCTGTAGCGTGTTCGCTCACGCTCAGCCTGGTCATTGTTGGAAGGACCCCTCGTGGGAGCATCGTGGGGCTGTGGTTGACGCACAAACGTACGCGGGCAGAGCTATTCTTTTATAGCTCGGTGTGGAGTTGCATTGCAACCGGGTGCCGTGACCCATAGAACGGCAGAGGTGTTAGAAAGGCCTCGACCCCTCACCAAGAGGGAGTACTTGTCCTTTACGCAAGTACTCGAATTGGTTCCCGCGGACTGGTACCAGGTACCTATTCAAGGGGGCGTTGGTTGACGCATTGACTTCAACCCCATGTGTGATGGCACACCGTGAGCTTAAGCCAGTCTTGGCAGGCGCTCACGTTAAACACCCGGAGACACTTCTGTAATGGAATTGGACATTTTACGTTAAAGTATCCATCGAAAGCCAAAGGTGAGTCGATATTTGCTGCGTTACAGGAGGTTATGTTTCGTACATTGACAGCCATGCAACTGACCATATGACACCGCATCGTAACAGTTTCCAGGAAGTAAGAGAGTTTCAAGGTTAAATTAAAACCGCTAACGACAATGAATGTAGTTGGAATTGGAAACATTCCAATAAAAGTTTCTATACCGCAGAGCAAAGGAAGCGTGATGCTGCATGTAGTTCTTCATGCTCCAGATTTAGGTGTGACTCTGTTAGTGAAGAATATTGTAGATCACAGTAACACTAGAAAGCAACTTATAGTAATGGCAAGTCTATTCACTGGTTTGTGTAAAGTTCAAATTTCAAACAAGAAATGTGCATATGTTTCGCACAGTATTCCCTGAAGGGTGGGGAGAAGGGGATACAGCCGTGTGCCCGTGAGAACAAAATGCCGATCAGCATCCTGAACTCTCAGGTTCGTCGCTCCGGCTCCAACAAAACGATCCACTGGACCATCCCTTTGAAGTCTCGGCAACGAGAGCGGCTGCAGAGAGGAGAGGATACACCGCGCTCCCACGAGAGCAAAATGCCGATGCACTGGACCAGCATCTTGCACCCTCAGGTTCGTCGCTTGGGTCCCAACGAAACGATCCACTGGGCCATCCCTTTGAAGCCTCAGCAACGAGAGCTTTTGCAGAGAGGAGAGGATACACCGCGCTCCCGCGAGAGCAAAATGCCGATCCACTGAACCAGCATCTTGTTCTCTCGAGTTCGTCGCTTCGGCTACAACAAAACGATCCACTGGACCATCCTTTTGGAACCTCGGCAACGAGAGCGGCTGCAGAGAGGAGAGGATACACCGCGCGTATTGAGCCAATTTATTAAAAAATTGTCGACGAATGCTGGTTTTGGAACAAATTCACCTATCTACAACAACAACAACATTGCATATAACTGCGTCAAATTATATACGTATTTAAGTTGAGAAGAGAAATACATATTTAGTTTAGCAAAGACAGGAACCGCAACCAGCGCCCGGATTCACAAAGCGGAGCACCAACTCTGATGTACTTTTCCACCAATCTGATAAATACACTGCATACACAAAATTGGTCTCCTTGATGTGTAATGCATATTGATGCTTCATTGCGCTTCTATCAAAGGTTGCACAGTTGCTAAAATATGTATCTTGATGTTTTATTTTGCTTCTACAAAAAGGTGTGCCTTCCAGGGGAAAATTTGTAAAACATGTAACCTATGTTACTCTGTGTGGAATGTACGACATAATGTCGAAAAGAGCATCAAAATTGGTAATTCCGTTTCTTAGATACGAATGTTTTTTTTTATCCTAAAGAAAGGTGCATAGCGCCCTTCAACGGAAATATATATAAATTCAGATAGCCTATGTCACTATGGATAAAATGTACAACATAATGTCGAAAATACATCAAAATTGATGACTCCGCTGCAGTGGTATGCATCTTCATGCTTTATTTTACTCCAACCATGGGGTGCACAGAGCCTTTCAGTGGCACATTTATAATATGAACGTTTTAAATCGAGAGTAACATATTACTCTATGAAATGTACAACATAATGCCAAAAACTGCCTGAAATTGGTTACTCCGTTCCTGAGATATACTTCTCGACGCTGTAACGAAGTTTCTTATGACGGAGAATAACTCAGCGTGTCCAAGACTCCATTCTCATAACAAGCAGTTCCCTAAGCAATCATTGTAAGCAGTTTCCTAAGGATAAGACCACCAATATCGTCACCGATGAAGTGACGACCTAATATGGTTGTCCTACTGCCTGCCAGGGCCGGACATTAGCACATAACATTTACCCGTCATCTCGTCCTCTAGACATAGCCTACAGACACTTCCCTTAGCAAGACTCCTCTTATTGTTATCTGAAGTTGCCGTTTAAAGTGACAATAGTTGTTAGCCAGTTTAGGATCCTCCTTGGAAATAAATTGCCCTCCTTGCTGAACTTGCTGAAATATAATTTATTACAAATGAAAAGCAATTACAGTTAAAAAGTTTCAAATTCAAATAACGAGTAGTTGTAACTAAAAAAAAATTTATACTACGTCTTGATAATAACAAATAGAGTTGCAGTAGGTTACTCCTTGGAATTTATCAAACATTTTTGCTTCAAGGACACTCACAAATGCCTATTTTTGCATAATTTGCAGGGTTTGCGTTTTGAACACGTACGACGACTTTATATGATGTTTGAAGACACGCATTTCTTATCTTTTTTTTAGAAAATTACTATTAGTTTTCTTAATAATTGTAATATTTTTTTTAAAAATTTTGAAATCCTTCAGTTTGTTATCAAGAGCAGAATATTTATTTCAGAATAAGTACTATAATAAGTATAATAAGTTTTGTATTTCTAGAATAAATTAGTTTTATCCTCTTATATAAGTAAAATTAAAATATATATTGTCAATATAATTTGAAACCACCTTTTTTAAATTAAAATCCTAGTTTTAAAGTGGAGTTTTATCCTTATATATTTTACAGAAAATGCCAACAACAAAGCAGCAAAAACTGGGCTTGAAGTTAAATCGGAAATAATCGTGATTAATGAGGACAAAAGTTCAAAAACTGTTAATACTTCCAATCAGCAAAACTTGCAAAAGCAACAACAACCACTGATTGCACAGAAAAAAATTAAATCTTTGGAAAACTTAAATGTCAATAAAATGTCCGGTACAAATAAAATAAACAAAACAACTTTCAGAGATAACTTAATGCTTACTCAAACGGACAATACGGTAATTGATTTGTACAGTGAGAAAGAGTTCGCCAATCCTCAGGCACATAATTTAAAGGTATGTCCAACAGAGAAAGCGAAAGGTGATGGAATCCAAGAATCTACAAGCGGAAATTTGTCGGCCAACAGAGAAATCTCAGTGGAATCCTTTCATGAAAATTGTGTAAATTCTAATACCTATAAAGAATCCTGTGGTTCATCTGCGTTAGCAGCTAAATATTTTCCTGATATTTCATCAAAAGCATTAGATAAACTGCCTCATACTTGCAATATTACACAAGGTAAATAAAAAGCATTTCTTTTTTACTTAAATTTCCAATAACTTTTCTAGCACTGGTTTTCTATTAGTCTGGGGTAAACTCGGTCTCCTTAGAATCTAAAAAAGTGCCCACCCAACATTCAAATACATATTGACTTAGTATTTATTTTCCTTAATTTTTCTTCAATTGTATTGCAATAATTTACCAGAGGATATATGAAAAACAACAATGATTGAGTTTCGGGTTTTGTGGGTATAATATGGGTATAAATAAAATATTTGTGGATATAATATAATCTTCTGGATCTCATCGGATATCGGCGACTATGACTGCTTTTCAATCTCCTCAGATGTCGGTATCGACAAATATTTTCAGGCATCGGTCTCGACAAGTAATTTCGGGTATCTGACCAAGCAGTTCGGACGATCAGCGTTTGACGAAGAAGTTCTTGGACTAAACGTTTCACACATGACGGAGAAATTCGGGAATTCGGCATTTCACAGCCGATGAAGGAATTCGGGCGCTCAGCGTTTCATAACTGACTAAAAAATATTCAGGTGCACCTGTTGCGAATCGTGGAGCTAGACTTAAAAAAATTACACTTTACCTTCTTGTTGGGCTACTGCTTGTGAAGGTTTATGTTTTTTGTTTCAGTATTTATTAATATTTAAGTATTCAGTATATTTTTTTTCTGGCAATCTCTTGTTTAATGCGCCAATTGTAAACGTGTGTTAAATTTAAAGAAATACATACTTCCAAAACAGTCTAAAGGCTTAAGATGAGGAATGAGAGAAAGAGAAGATGGTGTAAGAACCTAATACACATTTGAGAATGGTGAAGTAAGAACCAAATACACATTTATATTTTTAAGCAACGTTTATCTTTCAAACCACAGATTTTAAGGTGTATTCCAAGAAAACATTCTCCTTATTTCGACCGGTTCCCTATAATTTGAACTATGCCTTTTGCAAGAATTGCAGAAATTTTCGTTATGTTCTCATAGTTTTCATATTTATTTTCATGTTGTTTATTGTATTTATATATTTTTATGCTGTTTACCCATTTTCGGCTAGAAATACTGTTTCTTTTAAAAATTAAAAATTTTCCAAAAGACCTGCCTAAATAAGCATTTTCCACCTTCAAAAAATTTTTCCCTTTTTCGTCTGCCCGTGACAAAGTGGTAGATTTTTCGACCATTTTCCGAAAAAGCGTCCATAAAATCAAAGATTAGAAAAGAATGTTCTTTTACAGAAAAGTGTGGTAATTGGAGACCAAATTCAAGAACTTTTTGTCCGTCTGTCTGTCTGTTTAAGTAAGGATATCAGGGCAGAGCTTTTAAGAGCGATCGAATTAATCTTTAACTTTGCGAGGGTATTGAGACTTTGGCTGTCTAAAGACAGACATCCTACTAGTTAATATTCTGCAACCGAATGGAGGAGCATCTGGTTCGTTCGTTTGTAACGCAGAGAAGGAGAGAATATAGATATATAAAAACTAAAAAGATAAGAAATAAAAAGATAACAATAAATATTCCTGCTCAGCTAGAATTTAGGCGTCTAACGGTGTTTGAATAAATAATACCTCGGAACTTGAGCAATGTGTCGCGCCCCGGCGAGGCATCGGACTAGTTATACGATATTTTTTTAAGTGGTGTGGAGCGGCCGCTTTATTGAGACTTTGGCTGTCTAAAGACAGACATCTTACTAGTTAATATTCTGCAACCGAATGGAGGAGCATCTTGTTCGTTCGTTTATAACGCAGAGAAGGAGAGAATATAGATATACAAAAGCTAAAAAGATAAGAAATAAAAGGATAACAATAAATATTCCTGCTCAGCTAGAATTTAGGCGTCTAACGGTGTTTGAATAAATAATACCTCGGAACTTGAGCAATGTGTCGCGCCCCGGCGAGGCATCGGACTAGTTATACGATATTATTCTAAGTGGTGTGGAGCGGCCGCTTTTCGCTTATTGTTGGGCGCTTGTGCTCCATCGGCGTTAATGCATTTGCTTACGCTGCCCGAACTTCCGTTGGCGCTGACAGTGCTCTGAGTAAATATAAGAATGTTCAGGACAGCGCCTTCGGACTTTAAAACATGTATCGGTACATAGCAGTGCTTGTTGCAATTACTCCAACATTGTATTTCGCCGTGAAATACATTCCTAAGCTGGTACAGCTTTGATAGTTTAGTTGTGAGCTAAGTGCAGTGTACCACGCCAATTACCATAATCTCGTTTTCATTTGCAGCCTTATCGACCGAGCATTTAGTGCACACACAGCGTTTCAGCCGTAACATGAAACTGAGCACTCCCTGCGAGCGTTTTCTAGTCGAGCAATGATCTAATTTTTTATTCTCTAAATTTTTACCCCGATTTGCTTACTCCAAATTTCCTCTGATTAAGTGCTTTTGTGGCCAGCACTGCAACACTGAAAATAAATGCTTTTTTACTTGAATCCGTTTTGTGTCAGAATTTTTTCTGGCCAATCGAGAAAAAAGAAAAAAGAATCTTTAGAGTAAGTTAGGATTAGGTTAGGTTTTGGAGGGCGTGTGATCTCCAAGAGACCACGTCCACCGAGGCCGAAAATCGGCCCATTGTGTAAGGCCTTCATCCACATCTTGTAAGTGGGACGCTGCCTCAACCAGATCAGTTCCTCGCAACACCATCATTGATCAGCTGTGGTCGAGAATGGGCCGTGAAAATACGGATCTGATGATATGTATCAAGAAGATTTTATACCGGAAACTCTGTTTCCCTCCATTATGAACAAAAAACATTGCAGTCGGATTTGTTCTTCCACATTTGATTGGTCCTATCCCTCACTGTCTATTCAATAAGAGCTCTGAGATGGGAAATTGGTGTCAGCACCGAAGTGTCCGCCTCCTCCAGATCCAATGAGGAGCCTGCCCTCGCAATAGGATCCGCTTGTTCATTGCACGCGATGTTTGCGTGCCGGTTATGTTTGCATGCCCGGGAACTCAACAAAATATCACCGCGTGACGCCTCCTAACTTCTCTTAGCATACCTTTACACTTCTTTACTATCTCCGACTTCACCGAAACAGCTTTTAGTGATCCTTAAATCAGCCTGGCTATCTACACAGATGTTGATATCGATATTAGTTATCCTTTCCTCTAGTACATAGTTGCCTTATCAATTGCACATACTTCCGCCTGAAAAACACTTCAGTCATCTCGCAATCTGTCTATCTATACAGCCATTCGCCTCTACTGTGGAAGAAAACCGTAGGTATTCCATCGAAGTCATAGCTCGGCAGGACGTAGTCCGTTGGCCTGGATAAACTCGCCCTAGAGCTTCTGCTTATCCTTCATATTTCCTATATCATACTGGCATATCGAGCCTAAATTTCTTTGCACATATTTAGCTTCCTTAGTTTGATGAAGCCTTTCCCTACCGAACTCAAAATTAACATATCCATGGGTAGGATATACAATAACATATCGAGTCCTGACTGAGGCGTCCTTCTGTATGCCTCCGTAATTCCTATAGCAGCACATATCTACACAAAAAGAGTTCATATCACTTTTCAGTCTCTCGATCGTGTTCTCTTTCCAAGATAACTAATTATCCAGAATGATACCGAGATACTTTAAATTGTTGGACAGTCGAAGACTTTAGCCCTTCAGACGAGGTCTTCTAAAGTCTGGTAATAAAAAATCTTTGTCTTCCTAGTAAAACAGTTCGGTCTTAGATGCGTTATTACTGAGTCCATTCTTGCCCTCCCACCCTAAAATTTTCCTAAGAGTATGAGACATCAGCTCATCAAGAGTTGGTAAAAACTTACCCGATTAAGCCTCCTTGTGGTTTTCCTTAGTGCCGATACTAAGGCCAATCCAGTATGGTTCTCATGGGTTTTCAGATCGGATTGGTTTTCTTGCGCGGGTGGCTGGTGGGACATGAGCTGTTAAAGGCATCAAAAGAAAGTCCCTTAATAAATCGGACTTCGCCATCAGTATTCCCTATTCTGATCCTTTGACAATTCTATGGCGACTACTTTTGATGAGGGTTCCCAATCCGATTACCTTGGTTTCTTAAAAGATTATACGAGAATTTTTGGTTTTCCTGCTCTAATATTGAAGAATGATCAGAAAAAGAGCATTTCGTGGATACCCTCGAATCGTCTATCACTATATCCATGGAGTCCTTTAGAGCTAAGTCTATAATCTCTGACCTAGCTCTATTGTGGAAAGTGGGTTAACTTTTTTACAAATCGTCGTTTAGGTCCGACATAAGGATGAAATCCAATATAGACTCACCTCTTCCATTAATATCTCGCTTGTCCCATTAGGTATAGGGTCCCTTCACAATTAAATCACTAATCTCAACTTGCTCGAACTGGCAAGGTTTGTCAGTGCGAGGACTTTCTTCGAGAGTGGTTCCGCTTCCTCGTACAAGAAAAGCATTAATATTGTTTCTTACCTTCTCCTTGTGAATCAGAAACATACCCTCTCCTTGTGGACAGAGTTTGCACAGATGTGACTTTAATCCCTCAACCCTACGTCGCACCAACCAGGTTTCTTAGATTATAGCCATATATATCGTCTCACGCCATGACAACTGCTCGTCGGTTGCTAATTTGCAGTGATGCAAATTAACTCGCACCACTCGCATGTTGCTGTCCACATCGTTCCCTACATCCCCCATCGTTGCCAACACTGCCCGGCAGACAGACCTTGAGGGATCCTAGGCCGAATCTAATGATACCTCCTAACCTATTCTATACCTCAAGGAATCGTCGGCTCAAAACAAAAAAATGTTTTTTTTTTCCTAATATCAACAGGTGTGTCAATACATATTCAAAAAAATTTTATTTCAAAATTTGAAAACGGAGGTAAATATGGAACGCTTTAATTTCTGGAGGACGCCCCGAGAAGCAGAAGCCTTCAAATTCAAGAGCAGCAACAGAAGCAGCGCGACCAGGTAAGCTAGCGCAGATAGAAGAGGAACAGCCTTCAATGTCTGGAGAACATCCCAAGAAGAAAAGAAAATTCAATTTAAAAAAAAACAACATGGCGCAGGTAAAATAGGAAGCAGCGGAAGCAAGGAGGGAAGCAGCAGCAGCGAGAGCAGCGAACTTAGTGCACATGGACACGGAAGAGGAACTGCCTTTAAATTTAAGAAGGGCTTTAATGGACCGCAGAATACCTTAATTCCATTGACGTAGCCGATTTACCATTACATGAGTTGAGAATAAACAAATACAATTATAATGCTGCTTCGTAATTTATATGTCTCAGAAGGTACTAGGCTGATTGTGACCGAAATGTGTAATAACATAGTAAAAGCCAAATTATTACTGGAGAACAATCGGCTAGAGAAGTACATATTCCTACAATTACCCTCGATTCAAACAAAGCTCACATTGCAAAGACATAAATTTCCTTTAAGACCAGTTTTCACCATAATTCACAAAGCACACTGAGGCAAAAGTGTAAATCAAGCAGCACCATGCTAAAATTTTGCGAGCTTAAATTTTTTCGCTTTAACTCCATCTAGTCTTAACATAAGAAAATACGTGCTTATGTTAAGAGGAATAGAAGTACAAATCGCGAATGTGTTTAAAACAACACCTGTTGTGCTTACATGTTCGAATTTTTTGAAGGAAAAGCTAAAAACATACATAAGTAATTAGTCACGATAATAACCAAGGAATTCACGAACTTTCCGAAAACTGTGAGTATTGCCAGAAATGCATAAATTATACAAGTCATCATTATCAACCATGTCAACCATGCATTGCATATCAAGTTGACTTCTTTATGATTTTTTCTTGTTTATATGTTTTATGGCAACACACAATTTTTTCTTTAACATAATTGTTAGCGATTGAAAAGCAAAACTTTTCAACAAGTTAGTCTTTGTTGAAAAGTGATCGATCGTGGGCAAGAGATGAGCGTGTATGACAAAGAATTACAAAATTGTTACAAGAGTGGAATTTGGGAGAACTATACCAACTGTTATAAAATAAGAGGATACAGTATATTAATTTATTATTCATTATCTCTATTGCATCGAATACGCAAATTAAAATGGACGGTTTGTTACATATATTCATATATACATTTACAATAAGTAATATTGTACATACGTTAACACGTTAAAACGTAATTTGCGCATTTAAATCACTATGTGAATTCAAAGTTACAAAAATTAGTTTTAGTTACCCTAGTTACATAATTCATAGTTGTTCAATTGCGCAAATTACGTTGTAAATGCTTACACCTTGAATACTCTTTTAGTACTGATTTGATTTCTTAAATACATTGTATAATTCCTTTAACTGGTTTCCGGCTGCTGCTCCTCGAAGTGTGAGTTTTTCTGGTAATTGTTTTTGAATTTCAGTTAATTCATATTGTAATTGAGCGGGCTTCAGCAGTTGCGGATTACCATGCCCGCGGTTGATATCGATTAGTAGACTGATTATAGATATTTGTGTTTTTTCGCAGTCATCAATCATCATGTTAATCTGCGATACCAGGATTTGAAACACCGATGTTAACCTTTCGTTGTTTTGAGTTTTTGACACTTCCACATAAAATTCTTGTAACTGCCTTGACATCATTTGCAAGTTTTCGTTGACTTCTGCTTTTGTTTTCTTCACTATATTTACTGTTGAATTTATAATAGATGTTTGTTGTTTATCAATTGCGCCAAATCTTGCTGGTTATCCAGAAGGTTTCTCATATTTGATTCCATCTGCGTTCTATCATCGGCGTCCATCATTCCAAAGGATCATATGGTACAGAGATCCAACAAATTCGAATGGTGCTCTCTTTGGTCTTTCTTTTCTGATTAGTAAGTCATTATTTTGTTTCAACGTATTATATCTTTGATTCATTGCATTTGTCATTAGTTTGCACCTCTCTTTGTAACGGTTTAGTTTTTGACAAGTGCTCTGTAACTCTCTTAGAGAACTTTGAATTCAGTTAACTTCCTCAAAATATGAATTCAAGTCGTAATATATAATCAGATTCCATTTAGAGTTAACAACGTCTAGTTTCCCTATATTATCGAAATACATCGCTGTTTGGCTTTCAATTGTAGATACCGTTGCTCCGATGGTCCCATATATTTTCTGTGTTGCCGCTTTTGCTTGTCCTTAGCATCAGTAATAGTAGAAGCCAAATTTTCTGTGGATGTGCCTTCTGCTTACCTATGATATCCGCTTGGGCCCTTGTGAAGTTAACCTTTACTTTCCCTGTTTCCTTAGAATCATAAAAATCTGAATTAATTAGAGGGCAAAGTTTATGTATAGAACGTTTGATAGTGCCATTCTGGAGTTTTAACTTAACCACACGCGTTTTACCATCTTCGCCTTTGTGGTCTTCCAATATTCTTCCCAAGAGCCATTTCGATGGATGTGTTGTCTCATTTCTTATAAACACTAACTGATTCTTTTCTAAGTTTTCCTGCGGGTATTTCCATTTATACCGTTGTTGTAAGGTTGTCAAATATTCTTCCCTCCATCTTTTCCAAAAGTCTTGTTTTATTTTTTGGATCAGCTTCCATTTATCTAAAGAAGATATCTTTGATTCTGCTATTGGCTTGGGGATGTCGATTATCGGATGTCCAATTAGGAAATGCCCTGGAGTTAAGATATTTACGTCTTCCGGACTGCTACCCAGGAAATATAATGGCCTTGAATTCAGGACAGCTTCAAATTGTTCTAACAGTGTACTCATTTCTTCATATGTTAGTTTAACGTCGCCAATTACCCTATTTAAGTGATGTTTCATGGACTTAACACCAGCTTCCCAAATCCCAAGAGGGAGTAGTGACGGTTTACACTTCGCTTAAAGGTTTCGACACTGTAAGTGTGCGGAAAGACAATCGCAGGGAGATTATTCCACAATGTAACGAAGCGACCGAAAAACGAACTCTCACGGTAATGCGTGGTTCGTTGGAACGGAATCGCGACATAAAAGGGGTGCACCCCTCTGGAAAGCCCAGTAGTTCTGCTAAATACCTGAACCGGAGGAATCAGGCTAGCTACTTCAGAGGAACATTTACCATGAAAGTAACGGTAAAATAATGATACACACCCTACATCACGACGACGCTCCAAGGTTTCAATAGAGCTGGATACCCTACTGTCCCCTATAAGTTTTAACGCACGACATTGGACACGGTCTAGGAGCTGAAGATAAGTTCGCATTTTAGGACGGATATAGGTGGTGTAGGCGGACAACGAAGATCGGTTGGAGTGAAGTATTTCTTACACCGCTTAAGAAAGCCTAAGCACTTGGCTGCTTCTTTCGAGACGTCAAAAATGTTATCGTTCCAGCGAAGATCGCATTGGATTGACATGCCCAGAACATCAAGAGCCTCCGACTCATTACCATATATATAGGACACTACCCATATTTATAGGTCTAAAATTGTCACCCGCTAAACGCTTGTGGGTCAACTCTCCATGACTTTGGAGAGCACTGAACAGATAGCTATGGGCCAGTAATTTGCAGGATTCGTAGCCTCACCTTTTTTGGGAACTGGCTGCACATTAGCAATCTTCCAGGAAGTGAGAAAAACTCCTGAAGTAAATGATAAATTAAGGAGATTGCGCAATGGGTGAGCCAGTGTTGAGGCGCACTTTCTCAACACATGGGCTGAAATGCCATCCGGTCCCGAGGACTTATTGACATTGAGGTCTGCAAACACTCTTTTAACAGCTCGAGTTCGAAAATGCATCTCGGGCATAGCATGAGATACATCATCGACCGCGGGCAGTGGTTGGCTACTCTCAGGAAGGCTGCAGTTTTCAGCAAACATTTTGGCTAATAAGTTTGCCTTATCAACCGAGTGAGTGAAGATTTGATCGTCCTTGAGGAGAGTTGGAATAGACGATCGCGTCTGATTCTTCACCATCCCTACGAACGACCAAAAGTTCTTACTACCCTTATGGTATTCAAGAACTCTACGTCTGAGGCGATGTTCCTAGAGAACTTTTATGCGCTTTAGAGTGGCATTGCACCTATTTCTGGCCTGATTGCGCAGCAGTTTAGTATCAGCAGCTTTGTTTAAACGCCAATTCCGAAATGCTTCCTCTTTAGACTTGACTGCTTGTCTGCAAGTGGCATTAAACTAGGAATGGTTATGTGGTTTAATGGAAATTCTTTTATTGGGTATGAAAGACCTCATACCAAATAAAATTATATTTTCTACCAATTTTGCTGCAGCATTTATGTTTCTATCTCTGAAACACAATTTCCAATTGAAACGGCTGAAAAAGCAGTTCAGCGCATCCCAATTAGCCTTCTCATAAAGCCACACTTACCGCTTCGGAGCTGAATGGTGAGCGGATTGAAGACTAGAATATGGGAAGGTAGCAGAAATTGTAGCGTGATCCGAATTACCAAGAGGTGTAAGAACATACACATTCATCATACTATGCTGTGATGTGCAGTTAGAAAAAGGTCCAGAATATTTTGGTTTTGCCCATCAACGCAGGGAAAGTGCGTTGCGATTCCTTCACTAATTGAGTCAAATTATTGGACTTAGCAAATAACTCAACATACAAACCCTCGGGTGTCATGTGACTTGAATGACGTAGCCAATTGGAATTATGAACATTGAAATCACCAGCAACAAAAATTTCACTGTTCGGATACGATTCCAGAATTTTAGAGATTGAATCAAAAAGACTGTCAAGTTTATCAGAAGTTGGCAGCCTCTCCAGACCCGGGCTTCGATAAATGAAGCAGAAGTACAGGATGTGCGACTGGATTTTGAACTTAACCCACATGGAGCTAAATTCGGCATCCGTCGTGCAAAGGTGTTGCTGACACTGGTACGCAACATCACTGCGAATATATAAGGCAAGGCCTCTGTGTGGTAAACACAATGGCAGTAAGTAGTACCCAGGGATGTGAAAATCCAGTGGATCTGTACCCTCAGACACCTGGGTCTCACTTAGTGCCATTATATGCGGTTGGTGGATACAAATATGGGCATAGACCGCGAAGAAATTCGCCCTCAAGCCACGTCTATGCGGAATTTGGTCATCGCCACCCACTGTAACGAAGTGTAAGGTCAGCTGTACAAACGGCCACGCGCACGTGGCGAGCAAAGCAAAACGCGACAAGACAAGTGTTATCTTGTCGCGCTTCAGCCCACGGTGCACTCACAGCCACATGCCCACCTAACGGGACCAGGAAGAAGGAGGAGGAATGAAAGCAAACGAAATGCTGAGCTTTACTGCAAAGAGCATAGAAAAGCCCCTCGCATGGTTCTCTGCATCCCGTTTGACTGTCTACTTATTTGTTGTAATTTGATTTTTATTTATTTGTTATTGAGTTAAGTTGTAGTGCACTATTGTTTGTTTGTTTTTGAAGGATTTGACAAGTGTTGTTTGGTGAAGTGTTATTGTTGTGTCAAACATGTTTCGCGACGTGGGTAATTGTTTTCATTATTGTTTTTCGATTTTATTTGCCCGAACACTGATTTAAGAAAAGTATTTGCGGGCGCACCATCCGGCTCCGTCCGCGGTCACATCACAACTCTTCTTCTTCATATTGAGGAATTTAAGAAGGAGCAAAAGAATCCGGAAAAAAGCATAAACACGGTAACCGGGCTAGAGAAGTCGTCAACAGTGCTACTAGCAACGGCACAAATAAGAGTAAAAGCAGCAGATGGAAGCTTCATCACACTAAGAGCTCTGATAGATGAAGGTTCGCAGAAAACAACTATTTCTGAAGAAGCAGCCCAAATATTACAACTACCGAGATTAAAAGAGAAGACACAACTACACGGCCTTGGGGAAACAATAGCTGGTATATCAAAATCAAAGCTAAACTTATAAGTGCTGCCCAGGATTTTAAGCAATTAAAAACTGTTGATTGAAGCATTAGTCCGTAATAAGCTAGCAGGAGCGATTCCAGATAGATCATTTAAGTACAACCATGACGATTGGAAAAATTATACACTTGCAGATCCAAATTTCAACAGGTCTGATGTGATAGACATGGTGTTAGGCGGCGATATCTACTCAACGATTTTGGAAGAAGGAATTCATAAAATTGGTAAAATTCTAGGCCAAGCTATAAAACTAGGATGGATTCAGGGGTATTAAAATCATACCCACATAATAATAAATTCATCACAGCTATGACAACAAATCGGGAAAAATTTTGGGAAACAAAGGACATCATTGAAGTGGAAGCTCAAAACGAATCTAATAGATGTATTCAACATTACCATAGGAACACCAAACAAGATAAAGATGGTAAATTGATTGTAGGGCTACCTTTCCAAGAAGGAAATCAGCTAGGGAATTCACGAAAACAAGCATTGGCAAGATTCCTCAGTATAGAAAACAAATTAGAAGAAAAATTCAGAATTACGAGATTATATAAAATTTATGGAGGAATATATCGAGTTAGGTCACATGAAGGAAAAGGTAATCCAACAAGAAGGCAAATATTATCTACCACAACAAGCGGTAATTCGACAAAACAGTTTAACAACAAAAGTCAGAGCAGTTTTCGTTGGATCAGCAAAAACCGCCAATAGACGCAGTTTGAACGATGTGCTCTTAGTTGGCCCTAGACTTCAGAAAGATCTCTTTGAAATTATTCTAAAATGGAGATTGTGGAGGTACGTAGTAATGGGGGATATAGAAAAGATGTATAGACAGATTAAGATAGCAGAAGAAGATCAGCAATACCAAACGATTCTATGGCGAAAAAGCAGAAACGACACGATGAAAGAATTCCAACTGACGACAGTTACATATGGCAGGGCATGTGCACCATTATTAGCAACCGAGAAAATAGAATGGAAATTTATTCCGCCGGCAGCTTCTCACTTTGGAGGAATTTGGGAAGCTGGTGTTAAGTCCATGAAACATCACTTAAATAATCCCGGTGGTAAACTGTATGACAAGTAAAGGAATTTAAAATCAAAAAGATAGAAGCAAGAACAGAAGGAAGACACACACTTGATACTGACATTGAATACGATGAATACGACGATGCTTCTCTGGCAGAATAAAAATTAATTCTTCAAGCTGATATTGGTGCGAGTTTGTCCCACCATAGGAGTCCTACCATAGGGAGATACAGATACCTCCAATCGAAGCGATTTTTGGAAACAAACCTTTTCTCTATGCAGAAAGGCTTTAAAACGCGACACTTGTAATGATTTCCTACAGATATGGCTAGACTTCACGCAGTCATTTAACTATAAATTGGCAAGTATCAATCTTGTATTTAATATTTTTATTACTTTTTTTTTTAATTTTTTATCCGTGTAACTTTTACATAAGTTATATGTTCACAGTTCCAGACATCTGACATTTTATTTTAAAGTGCAGTACGATTTTGATGTCCTATATCCAGGAAAAAAGGATAAACTATTAAATAAATGGGGTGACTTCAAAGGTAAAATTTTTCCTTATTTCGAAGATAACATTAATGTTAAGATGTCGAGAGGAATTGGCTGCATGTAAGCATATTTCAAGCAAAGGTAAATAAATGCTTATATTTTATATTTATTTATACTATTACACACATTACGTCCTAATTTCTTCTTTTTTATAGATAGCTCGAACTTCATCATCACAAGACTATTAAAAAGTGTCATCGTACCGACAGTCCAAACTCAGATATCGTGTAGGAAAAATATCCCGAAAGCTCACAATATCTGATGCACAGGAAAGCTTTTCTGTTCAGGTGCTTACCATCAACAACTACAAAACGAAATTATAACAGCTGATAGATAAGTACTACGATTAGTCGCTAACAATTCAACCCTTTGTTATATTTGTCGGCACAGATAGCTATAATATAAGTGAGTTCTTTGTTTGTTGCAATAAGGTTTTATTAAAATTTAATACGTATCTATATAGAATGTATATAGAATGTTAAGTATTTGCTTTAAATTATTTCGTGTATTGGATTTGAGGTATCCACTAAAATGTATGGCTTTTCATTCAGCAACTATTTTTTAAGATCTACGCCTTATGTCATCCCTGCCCTTCAGTGGTAAGTTTGATGAACTATTTTAAGGAGGGATTTACTTCCTATGAATATTTAATAACCTTTGCAAACATACATATATGTGTAAACGAAATATGTATCTATATATGCTTCACAATAAGTGATTTATTTATTATTTTTTTTATGACAGATGAAACCAAGCTCAGGGGATGCCCCCTATCCATGCAAAGCATTTGTTGGTTCCGAAGGAATGACAGATTAGTTGGAAGACGATAGAGGGAGTAGTGACGGCTTACATTTCGCTTAAAGGTTTCGACGCTGTAAGTGGGCGGGAAGACATGCGCAGGTTGTGATAGACTATTCCGCAATCTGATGACGCGACCGAAAAACGAATTCTCACGATAATGCGTGGTTCGTTGGAACGGATTCTCGAGATAAAAGGGGTGCATCCCTCTGGAAAGCCGAGTAGTTCTGCTAAATACCTGAACCGGAGGAATCAGGCCGGCCACTTCAGAGGAACATTTACCTGCATCACGACGACGCTCCAAGGTTTCAATAGAGCTGGATACCCTACTGTCCCCTATAAGTTTTAACGCATGACATTGGGCACGGTCTAGAAGCTGAAGATATGCCAGCGAAGCTCCCGACAATATATGCGAATTGTACTCCATTTTCGGACGGATATATGTGGTGTAGATACAACGAAGATCGGTTGGAGTGAAGTATTTCTTACACCGCTTAAGAAAGCCTAAGCACTTGGCTGCTTCTTTCGACACGTCAAAGATGTGATCGTTCCAGCGAAGATCGCATTGGATTGACATGCCCAGAACATCAAGAGCCTCCGACTCATTAATATCCACACCACCCATATTTAGAGGTGGAAAGTTGTCACCCGCCAGACATTTGTGGGTCAACAAACAGCATTGGGTCTTCCGCACATTAAAATCGACCCGATTTGCTCGACCCCACTCCTGGATTTTGTTAAGGTCAGATTGGAGTGTGTCATTCATAATTCTGCGTTTTCTCATTTTTATCAATGACAGAAGGTCATTGATAAAAATGAGAAAAAGAGTTGGAGACAGGACCGAACCCTGCGGAACTCCAGCATTAATGGAGTGCTCTTCGGAAGCAAAGCCGTCTATCACAACCCGAATAAAACGGCCGCTGAGAAAACTCGATATCCATCGAGTAAAAGTATTACCGACACCATAAGCAGTCAATGTAGGCACGAGTGCTTGTGCCACACCCGGTCAAATGCCTTGTAGATATCCAGAGCAACAACTTTGCTCTCACCGAACTGGTGAATACAACTGTTCCACCGCTCAGTGAAAACGCCATCAGATCGCCGGTGGAACGGTGAGCACGGAAGCCGTACTGGCGATCGCTGATCAGCTCGTTGCTCTCTAGATACCTCATCAAGTTAAAATTTACAATGCTTTACAAATGCATTTTAACGGGAAGGGAGCAGTTTTCAGCAAATATTTTGGCTAATAAGTTTGCCTTATCAACCGAGTGAGTGAAGATCTGATCGTCCTTGAGGAGAGTTGGAATAGACGATCGCGTCTGATTCTTTACCATCCTTACGAACGACCAAAAGTTCTTACCAACCTTATGGTATTCAAGAACTCTACGTCTAAGGCGCTGTTCGTAGAGAACTTCTTCGCGCTTTAGAGTTGCATTGCACATATTTCTGGCCTGATTACGAAGCAGTTTAGTGTCAGCAGTTTTGTTTAAAAGCCAATTCCTAAATGCTTCCTCTTTAGACCTGACCGCTTGTCTGCAAGTCGCATTAAACCTGGAATGGTCTTTTGGTTTAATGAATGACTAGAATATGGGAAGGTAGCAGAAATTGTAGCGTGGTCCGAATTACCAAGAGGTGCAAGAACATTCACATTCATCATACTTGCTGTGATGTGAAGTTAGGAAAAGGTCCAGAATATTTTAGTTTTGCCCATCAACGCAGGGAAAGTCCGTTGGTTCCTTCACTAATTGTGTCAAATTATTAGACTCAGCAAATAACTCAACATATAAAACCTCAGGTGTTGTGTGACTCGAATGACGTAGCCAATTGGAATTATGAACGTTGATATCACCAGCAACAACAATTTCACTGTTCGGATACGAATGCAGAATTTTAGAGATTGAATCTGTCCAATTTATCAAAAGTTGGCAGCCTCCCCGGGCTTCTATAGATGAAGCAGAAGTGCAGGATGTGCGACTGGATTTTGAACTTAACCTACATGGAGCTAAATTCGGCATCCGACGTGCAAAGGTGTTGCTGACACTGGTACGCAACATCACTGCGAATGTATAAGGCGAGGCCTCTGTATGGTAAAAACAATGGCTGTAAATGGTAACCCGGTATGTGAAAATCCAGTGGATCTGCACCCTCAGACACCTGGGTCTCACCTAGTGCCAATATATGCGCATAGACCGCGAAGAAATTCGCCCTCAAGCCACGTACATTAGTAGAGTCTATGCGGAATTTTGTCATCGCCACCCACTGTAAGGAAGAGTAAGGTCAGCTGTAGAAGCGGCCACGCGTACGTCGCAAGCAAAGCAAAACGCGACAAGACAAGTGTTATGCCTTTATCTTGCCGCGCTTCAGCCCACGGTGCACTCACAGCCGCACGCACATCTAACAGGACCAGGAAGAAGGAGGAGGAGGAGTGAAAGCAAACGAAATGCTGAGCTTTACTGCGGGGAGCATAAAAAAGCCCCTCGCATGGTTCTCTGCGTTCCGTTTGATTGTCTATTTATTTGTTGTAATTTGATAAAATTTTATTTATTAGTTATTAAGTTAAGTTGTTGTGCACTATTTTTTGTGTGTTAAAAAGTGTTGTTTGGGAAGTGGTATTGTTGTGCGGTAAAGTGTTATTGTTGTGTTAAACGTATTTCACGGCGTGAGTACCGAAAGAATGGATTATTATTGTTTTAAGTGTAACGAAACCTGCAAACTTGTGAAAGGCTTTATAAGCCACTTCAGAATATGCCATTTTATTAAAACCTATGATCGAATCAAATGTATGTAGCCCAACTGTGATCAATTGCTCACTAATACTAAAGCATTTCTTCATCGTTTGATGAATGTTTACTGCAAAGAAGAGCCAAATTTTAATCATGGAATCATTCCAATAAACTGTTTTGTTGATAATACCTTTAATTCTTTTTTAGAACAACATTTTATTAATGCAACTTAAACTATAGAGTCTGCGGCAACTATTTCAGATAACTATATTAAAAATAGGACAGATTTACTCAAAAATAATATTTTGTTATTTTCCCCGAAATTATACGCAAAGGCCAATCTTCCGAGAAAAGAAGTGATTGAAATGCAGAACAAAATCGCAGAAATTTTGTCATTTTTGGGGAACATATTCGAGAGTGTTATTAGTAGTACTGATGCAAAGCATTTACGATCTATTTTTATACCCTACACCCGAAGGGAGTGGGGTATAATTCGGCATCCGATGTGCAAAGGTGTTGCTGACACTGGTACGCAACATCACTGCAAATGTATAAGGCGAGGCCTCTGTATGGTAAAAACAATGGCAGTAAATGGTACCCCGCCATGTGAAAGTCCAGTGGATCTGCATCCTCAGACACCTGGGTCTCACCTAGTGCCATTATATGCGGTTGGTGAGTACAAATATGCGCATAGACCGCGAAGAAATTCGCCACGTACATTAGTGGAGTCTATGCGGAGTTTTGTCATCGCCGCCCATTGTGGCGAAGTGTAAGGTCAGCCGCACAAGCGGCCACGCGTACGTCGCAAGCAAAGCAAAACGCGACAAGACAAGTGTTATGCCTTTATCTTGCCGCGCTTCAGCCCACGGTGCACTCACAGTCGTCTGCACACCTAACGGGACCAGGAAGAAGGAGGAAGAGTGAAAACCAACGAAATGCTGAGCTTTACTGCGGAGAGCATAAACAAGCCCCTCGCATGTTTCTCTGCATTGCGTTAGATTGTCTATTTATTTGTTATAATTTCATCAAGTTTTATTTATTGGTTATTAAGTATTAAGTTATTAAGTAGTGCACTATTGTTTGTTTATTAAAAAGTGTTGTTTGGTGAAGCTTTATTGTTGTATTTTCGCGGCGTGGGTTTTCACTATTGTTTTGGATTTTATTTTCGCGAACACTGTTTATAAAATGAATTGGCGGGCGCACCGTCCGCCTCCGTCCGCGGTCACATCACAACTCATATTGAAGTATAATTTTTACATGTTTTTAAAATATTTGAAATCTATAGATTTATATGAGAAGCCAAAAGCAATTTTGTTGTGGAGCAGTATTTCAGAAGTAGTAAAACATGGCAACCCTAGGTTACAAGAACATTTCTCAAATTTTTAGTTAACACCGGTAAGGTTCCAAATAAAAACAAGTAAAAGTGTTGTCTTCGACCTGGCCGAAGTCTAAATACCTTAAACCCGAGTAACTAAAAAAATTATAAATTCGCAACTTAACAACTTTTGTGAAAATAGGCGGACCACGCCCATTTGTGGCAAACATTTTGCTTTAGAAACTGGATATAAACGTATTAATATTTTAAACGTCTGGATATTGACAACTTTTATATAATTGGGTGAACCACGCCCATTTTTGGTATACAAATTGGTAATACCTTCAGATACCTGCGATAAAATTACGTGTTAATATTTTATACCGTTCAGGAGATATTGCAATCTTTGTTATGAGTGTGCGTGGCACGTGGCCCATTTTGTGCAAACATTTTAGTAATGCGCTATATGCTCCGCAATAAAATTATACCTCAATATCTCGCACGGTTTATGAGACATTCACATTATAACATTTTTAAACGAGTTGCCTTTACATTCCGTATGTAAAGAAGGCGTGGTTGTCGAACTTCATTGCGATATCTCTTTTTGTTCTCCCGTAATCGTGATTTCAACAGACTGATGGACGGACAGGGCTAAACCGACTCAGGAGGTGACTGAGCAAGAATATATATACTTTTCTATACCTATCTCGTTTCCTTCTCTGCGTTACAAACGGAAGAACAAAGTGAATATACATATAGGTGTATAATAAATGTAAAAAGACTTATAATTATACTTTAAATGCATTTTTATTAAAGTTCTTTCAAGTTTTAAGCAAATATAATATACTTAATATTTATAAACAAATTCTACTCTATTTGAAGTTCGTTCTTAGTTTTTAAGACAGTTTTAACCTCATTTAAGCAAGAGTAGGCGAAGTTTTAATGAAATCTATTTTCAAAAGTCTCAAACACTAGCGCTATAAATTTTACTGAATCAATAAAATTTGCTTAAATATTCGAAAATTTTTTTTGGTTAAATCAAGCTGAGCATTGTTTAATTTAAAACAAGACGTTATTCAAATGATCAAGTACGTTTGAACTATAATCAAGCGTATTTTAGGTCGATGTCAAATTGACCTCGTTTTTGCTTATATTGAGCTTAAAAGAGATTATTTTATTTCTCAGTACACAAGGCTAAATATTTGAGTTTATTGGTGTATACCTTAGAATAAGAATGGAAATAATTTAAAGATTCTTTTACCATTAGAGGATGCATGTCACACACGTAATGTTGTCTGGAGAGAGGCATAAAATTAATATTCTCAGGAAGAAAAGAGATTTCGAAGACGCAGAAATGGAAACAGCAAACGGCAAGTAGAGACATACAGAAAAAAAACTATTGCAATAGCAATGACGGACCTGGACGCAGGAATAGTCCTGTAGGACCCTCTTGGGTATCTATTTGACGTAATGCGAAAGCGGTTCCGGGGTAAAAAGAGATCCTAAGTGACGAGGTGGGTTCTTTAGTGGCTACACCACATATGTAACGGCGACGGTCGTTACAATTTACGAAGGTACTCTACCCAACCTCGCCCGTCACAAAAAAAATTTTGAGTCCGAGCAACTGCTTGGGATAACAGGTACTATTTATAATATGCACGAATGGTTTGCTTTAGTTGTGCAATTATGTGAGGTTTATTCACGAACACTCCAAACATTCAAAAGCTGTGTTATTTAAATACAAACTTGACTGGCGAGGCAGAAAAACTTGTCAGGAATTTGACATTAACTGAAAAAAATTATGAAACAGCCTGGGATACTTTGCAAGACAGATACAACGTGCGTCTTCTTACTACGGCTCTGCTGGACAAGCTGCTAGGCCAACCCAAACATTCGGAGCCATCCGCGGCAGGATTAAAAGCGCTCCATGACACCACCAAGGAATCTTTAGCCACTTTAATCAAAATTGGCATGACTACTGATTCTTGGGGTCCATTGCTGGTTCACCTTCTCATCAAGAAGATGGACCGTGCAACTGATTTAATCTTCGAGCAATCCTTGTAAAAGCCGCGGGAGCTTCCATCGCTACAGCAGTTTTTAACATTACTGGAAGTTAGATTCCAGTCCTTGGAAGCTATCAGCCAGAAAGAAAGAGCCAGAAAGGCCACTATTTTTATGGAATTTGAAGCCATAGTCAATTCCCGACCACTAAGTCCAGTCTCAAACGATCCGAACGATTTAAATCGCCTGGCGCATTTTCTCATTGAAGAGGCGCTAACAGCACAAACAGATCCTCCTGCCTCATTCACGAGGAGAACACTTCTGACAAGATGGAATATCTAACTGACCTTGTAACGAACCTTCTCGTCTTCTTCTAAGGCTTCGATTAGCTCGCCTTTATTCACCTTACAAATAGCTTATTCTAATATTTGTGTCTAGTTTGTTTATACAATGGATAGTTGTACTAGAAATACAATATAATATATAATATCGTTGGCACCTTTACGCGTTTTGAGGTCACTGATATTCTGTCGGCCTGTTGATATCTCACCGCGTTTGTAAGATCACTGGTATTCTGTGGGGCTGTTGAAATCTCACCGCGTTTGTGAGATCACTGGTATTCTGCTGGGCTGATGATATCTCACCGCGTTTTTGAGATCACTGGTATTGGGCTGATGATATCTCACCGCGTTCGTGAGATCACTGGTATTCTGTTGGATTGTTGATATCTCAATGCGTTTATGAGATCACTGATGTTCTACTGGGTTGCTGATATCTCACTGCGTTTGTGAGATCAGATGTCTGCACTGTCGGAAAGGTCTACAAGCCACCGCGACCGTTCTCTGGTATGTCTGGTGAGTTTGCTTACACCAGCCACTGTACTAAAACTTCTCGATTCCTAGTGTTACCCTTGGTTGCCAGGGGACAGGAGGGCGTTCAAGCCACTACAACTGTATATTTCTGGCACTATAGTTTTTACGTCAGGAGGGCGTTCAAGCCACTGCGACTGTGTGCTCTTTACGACAGGAGGGCGTTCAAGCCACTGCGACTGCGTAATTCCGGCGCTTCGAGTTTTGCAACAGGAGGGCCTTCAAGCCACTGCGACTGTGTGCTTCTTACGACAGGAGGGTGTTCAAGCCACTGCGACTGCGTAATTCTGGCGCTTCGATTTTTGCAACAGGAGGGCGTTCAAGACACTGCGACTGTGTGCTTCTAGCGCTTTGTTCTTACGACAGGAGGGCGTTCAAGCCACTGCGACAATTTTGCACTTTATTCTGAACCAACTGAATTGAACTTCTCAACTGACTTGCACTGACTGAAATTTTACTTGCTGAACCGTACTGAACACTGAACTTTGCTGAGCTTACTGAAACGGAAGCGGACTTAACTTAACTGACCCGAAAGGTAGACTGAACCCCGAGTTCTGTTTTGCGGTCAGTTTTATACTCGCTGGAGTCCTTTTCTAGAATGTTCGATTTTAACGGAGTGCGGTATTTCGTACTCCGTTAAGCAGGTTTTGTGCAAAAAAGTATTTGTTTCAAATAACCACTTTCCCAAGGTTAAGAAGTTCTTCGGTCAGTGAACTTCACTGCCGTCTTCTTACATACATTGCTTCTTGCAGTACATAAGCTGCAAAAAGTGGGTCACTTTAGATCAGCTGAGCGCTGATCTATGTGTTCACTGCACTCTCTGACTCGGGTTGTGCAGTGTACAAATCAGGTTATTAGTACTCAGCGCTATTTGATTGCTTGTTCTCCTCGCTGGTATAACTTGTATATATGTCGCTCTGCCGCTCAGTTGCATTTGCATGTAACATGCACACCACGCCACTCTTACCTTTCTCCTGCCCGTTCGTTTGTGTGTGGGCATTTCTAAACGATCGTCTTTAGCAGTAGCGTAAACGTGTGTGCTTTTGTGTTGAGAACTGTTCCCATGTATTCACCGGTTCGGTGAGAGCAAGGTTGTTGCTCTGGATATCTCCAAGGCATTTGACCGGGTGTGGCATAAAGCACTCGTGTCTAAACTGGCGGCTTATGGTGTCGGTAATACTTTCACTCGATGGATATCGAGTTTCCTCAGCGGCCGTTCTATTCGGGTTGTGATAGACGGCTTTGCTTCCGAAGAGCACTCCATTAATGCTGGAGTTCCGCAGGGTTCGGTCTTGTCTCCGACACTTTTTCTTATTTTCATCAATGACCTTCTGTCATTGACATCAAACCCCGTCTACTCGTTTGCTGATGACAGCAGCATTTGTCATTCATATTAATTTTCCAGGCGTCCTTCCATTCTGGAGATCACTGGAAGACGCAGAATTATGAATGACACACTCCAATCCGACCTCAATAAAATCCAGGAGTGGGGTCGTACGAATCGGGTCGATTTTAATGCGCGGAAGAACCAATGCTGTTTGTTAACCCACAAGAGCTTGGCGGGTGACAACTTCCCACCTCAAAATATGGGTGGTGTGGATATTAATGAGTCGGAGGCTCTTGATGTTCTGGGCATGTCAATACAATGCGATCTTCGTTGGAACGATCACATTTTTGATGTGTCGAAAGAAGCAGCCAAGTGCGTAGGCTTTTTAAAGCGGTGCAAGAAATACTTCACTTCAACCGACCTTCGCTGTATCTACACCATTTATATCCGGCCGAAAATGGAGTACAACTCGCATATTTGGTCTGGAGCTTCGAAAGCATATCTTCAGCTTCTGGACCGTATACAAGGTCGTGCGTTAAAACTTATAGGGGACAGTAGGGTATCCAGCTCTATTGAAACCTTGGAGCGTCGTCGTGATGCAGGTAAATGTTCCTCTGAAGTGGCCGGCCTGATTCCTCCGGAATCAAAAAGTAAATGTAAAAAAAAAAAGAAAAAAATTCTGAAAAAATATACAAAGAGATATATGTATGAAAAAAGGCCAAAAAGAAAACAAAAAACAAAAACAAAAAAGGGAGGAAAAGATAATAGAATAACGAAAATAAGAAATCCTGGAAAAAGAGAGAGAAAGAAAAAGGAAAATAAAATGAAAAAAGGGAAAAGAAAATTAAGAAAAAGAATAAATTACACATTGTAAGATTTGTCATTATACAATTAGTCATTATACGAACAGTAATAATCACAAAATTAGAAAAAGAAAATAAGATAAGTCATCAACGGCTCCAACACCAGCGGAAGCTATGGTAACATCATAGATTTCAAGTTACGGGAGGTAGTTTTCCTAAACAAATTGGGAATAGTTTTCCAAACCATCCAGAGGATATTAGAGGATATAACCATCAGGCCCAGTTGTCCAGGGTGATCGTCTCTCGCTAGCGTTAAACAGTGTGGACGTGCTGAAAACTTTTTTCTTGTGTGCGCTCCTCATCTGTGACATACTGCCATCATCCAAGGTACTCACCATATACCAGGTGTACCATATAACGGCTTTAAATCAAATAAGGGAACCGTGAAGCCGCAATCAAAACCAGAGTTTCTTCAATCAATTAACTTACAACAACCAAAGTTGGAGGTCCACCGAACAATCAAAAAACTCGGGCTGCTGGGGTTTTGATCAACCCCAGCAGTCCGAGAAAGCGAGAGCAGCACGGAAGGCTAAAGTACCGTAATCAAGACAAGAATTACAGTCAGAATGTCCAACCGGCGCAATTCTGCAGATATGCAAGATGCTGATGCAGAGCAACGCGTTCCATCAACGGGATATGACTGGTAATTAAGTACAGTGTTCGGAAAAGCATTGCCATTAAGAACACGAGTTTGTATAGAGTAAGCAGTATTAGGATTATAAATTTAAAGCAATAGTTAACATCGCTTCACGATATTAATTTTTTCTTTCCCTATGGGTGGAGAGATATTGTGAGTCACTAGTACTGCTATGCATACTTGTAGGCGATACCTAGAATCGCACTGTGCATTTATTTCCGGGTTGCGTTTTCTGGGTTAATTCATCGAGCGCGCTCTGGCCGGTGTGAAAGCGGTATTTCTCTTGCTGGCCGTGGAACTAGTGACCCACTTTACTGCATTCAGTTATTGAAGCAGGCTTTTTTGCTGAATTTTTGTAGATTATGTTTCCGCGTTCAAATGTATAAATATAAAAAAGGCATGGATGGAAGATTGATTCGTAAAAGTGAGTTTGTAATAGTCAGTACTCGACAGTGAGCAAAATAAAGTGAGTTAAATCCAAACGACGGTGTTCTTAATCGAAGGGAGTGAAAGTGTCAGGATCGTGAATAGTAGGAAACAGCATTTGGGTTCCGCGTGAACAGGACTTTAAAGAATAAACGGGACGACGGGAAAAATCCCAACAGACCGGTTTAGAGCTTTCAGACGCAATCACTCTATTACCGGGAAAATGAGTCTCTAACAAGATGGTCAGACTCTGTTCTTTTCTTGGTAAAGGATACATCGGCTATTCTAAGAGAATCTAACCTATTATTCTCCCTCGGAGTAACAACCTGCTCGCAGAAGGAACGAAAAGATTCCTTTTCGAAGATCGAATTAGCCTTTATATTCCTTCCGCTTGGGGCGATACTGGTCGCACAAATCGTATTGAGACATTTGTTTAAGAGTTTACGGGATTCGTTCCTAAGTGTGGTGAGATTACTGGATCACTAAGGTACGGGGTCTCTACTTAGGTGTGTGCGAACAGACAGGCGCTCAAAAAACTGGCGTTTATGGCATCATATAAATTTTCCAAATCAAATTTTTTTGATCAGATAACGAATCTTCATTCAAAACCTTCCAACCAGAGACTAACCCATCTATGTTAAGGGAGGTCACATTGATTACCTCCCTCCGTTGTGATGTAACAAAAGTGAATTTATGGCCACAATTGTTTATACTTTTACATACTCCCCTGTGGAGAGGATGTACTCGAAAAAGTGATTTCCCCTGTAATTGCACTTACTACTGTCCAAACTGTGTGTTGGGAGTTTGCATCACAACACAGGAACAAACCCAACTTCTTTTGTCCTCAATTCTTCACCAATTCCTGTAATTGGACAGTAGTAATTGCACTTACTAGTGTCCAAACTGTGTGTTGCGAGTTTGCATCACAACACAGGATCAAACCCAACTTCTTTTGTCCTCAATTCTTCACCATTTCCTGTAATTGGACAGTAGTAATTGCACTTACTACTGTCCAAACTGTGTGTTGCGAGTTTGCATCACAACACAGGATCAAATCCAACTTCTTTTGTTCTCAATTCTCCACCAGTTCCTCCACATTTCGCGACGGTGGCGGGAGGGGCGAATCATATGTGAAGTAAGCTGACCCGATGACAAACTGCTCTAGGCCTGACCGCAGTGGGCTCTCTTTCCGCCCTATTTAAATAAGGATCTAAACTTATATCTGATGATAATCTATTTATCCTAGTCATAGCATATGTCCTTGAAATACTATTTACATTACTACTAGCCAGCAATTCGAATTCTTTAATATTTGAGAATTCCGGCGTGAAATCCGTACTAAGTGTAAAATCCTGCTCGGACGAATTTAATATGGGTACAAAAATTTTTCCATTTTTCACCCTAACGAGAGTTTCTCCCATATATACTGCTGGTGAGATTTCTTTCTTGTGTACCACTCTTGTCGGATATCCTGTTTGTATCCAAATTGGTTCTATTCGGACCGTTCTGGCCGCTATCTTTATATTTAAATTATAAAGGTGATTATTGCTTTGTCCTAAATTTCTAAGCTTCAATTTCGTTATGTATATCTTGTCCTGATCAAGAGCGTCACCCGTATCAACGAGCAGAGTAAGTTTTCCGTTTTTTGATTCCTTGCAAGGAATATCAACAAACACGTCACTCGCTGAGTTAACATCAGAGCTCGCTCTTATTATTCCGTACTGCTTGAACGTTAGGGTTTTACTCCTTTCATCCTCTGCGCTTTTATCCCCCGCTTCCACAGATGCCAAGTTATTCATAGCTTCAGATGCGCCCATTGACGCTGAAATTAAATCACCTCACCTCTTCGCCTGTCATGACCAGGGCTACTGGTTTCAGTGTTTACCACTGTGCCTGTGAATCTCAAATAGCGCTTTATATTTTCTTCCGAGGACTTTCCTCAGCTGCTCTCTTTTCGTATTAGTTATATCCCGTTTTCTCAAGTTTTTTATTTCCTAAAGTCGGGCCGTTGGCTGCGCATGTCTCAGTAGTCACTTCCGACGTATGATTTACTATACCCAAAACCACCGGTCCCAAACTCTCCTTTGATTGTTTTAAAATGCCGTTTTTATTCTCTTTGTGGCGATTTATGTAGTTGGGCGGCGAACGTATCAGCTGCTTTCTTGGACGTCTGACTTACTGTCCCTCCACTAACCTCGGCTTTTGATCTACCACAAGTTCCCGGCTCATCGGCCTTGCTTGAGCCCTGTTGGAATGGAGTGGTTAACGTATCAACAGTCTTATTAGACGTTTGATTTACGGATACCATCTCCTTCGGCCTTTTTTTACTAATATTTTTGGGTTCCCAGCTTATTGGCCTTGACTGGGCTCCCTGAGGTTTCCCTGAAACCACATCCAGTTTCTCTATGCGTCACAATCCCTTATGACATGCCGCAGCCTATTACACCAGTGGCATTGCTTTTGTGGTCTCTGCTGTGATGAATTGTTTTGGGTTCTGTTTGGAGGATTTTCGAACCTGCTCTTGGTAACCCGTTGCTTTGACTCCAGCGATCATTATTTGTGTTTACGAACGTTTTCCTTAACTGCTGTTGGTGGCTATTGATTTGATGTCCCCACTGGGTTGGTTCCCGTGACGAATTCCAAATCCGAGTATTCTGTCGCTGTGGTCTCTCACACCTTCAGTTGGGCTCATGGCCATAAAGATAGCACTTTTGGCAATATGGCGTATTCTTCCTGACCATACATTCATCCCTGGTGTTTCCCTTCTTGTTGCAGAAACTGCACACAATCTTTTCTTTTAGACCTTCTTTACGCGAAAAATTGTAAAGCGTGCTGCGCCCGCTCATAACAAAGTTGGCAATATCTCAGAAACAGTATAAGATATTAAGACGTAATTTTATCACGATATATCCGGAGGCATTACCAATAAGCTGGCAAAAAGAGCTTGCCACGCCCGCTCATACTAACGTTGTCAATCTTGTACACGGTACAAGATATTAACACGTGGTCCGCCCACGTATCAAAAAATTGTCAAAATCCCGTAAACGGTTCAAAATATTAATACGTGATTATATTCAATAGTATATAAAGACATTCAAAAAATATTTGCCAAAAATGGGCGTGGTCCTTATGCAAAAGTTGTTAAGTGGGGAAATTATAACTTTTTTAGTTACTCGGGTGTAGGGTATTTAGACTTCGGCCAAGTCGATGGCAACACTTTTACGGGTTTTTATATTTCCCGCACAATACCTTTCAATTTCTTGTCTCGGGTTCTCTGAAATTGAATTTATTGAGTCATTCAGCAATTCTGTGAAAAAAATGGAATTTTTTGTTTGGGTGAAGGAAGTGGCAAGCTGTCTGGAGTAATAACTGGTGATGGCGACATTAACAGACCTGCTTTTGGCAGTGTTAAATTGGATGTTGGCTTTCAAGCGTTTGATGTGGGGAAGGGTGTTTCGGATTCTATTGTTGACAAACGATCTAGTTTCATTATTTCGTTAATACAAAATTCTTTGTTCTCATTTAAATCATCTGACAGTATACGTTTGGCGGGTGGATACAAGAAAACTGCTGCTGTGTGCCATGAACTGCTGCTGTGTGCTAACTGGATGCCCATTTCTTTCCCCAACTGGAAGAGAATTTTAGATTTTAGAGCTGAAATAAGCTCTATATCAGTAGTTTTTTAAAATCATAGTCAGAATTGTGATGTGACCGCGGACGGAGGCGGATGGTGTGCCCGCCAGTACTTTTCGTTAATTAGTGTTCGGGCATATAAAATCGAAAACAATAGTGAAAACAATTACCTACGCCGCAAAACACTCTTAACACAATAATAACACTTTACCAAACAACATTTTGCTGAAGCGCGGCAAGATAACACTTGTCTTTTCGCGTTTTGCTTTGCTTGCGACGTACGCGTGGCCGCTTGTACCGCTGACCTTACACTTCGTCACAGTGGGTGGCGATGACAAAGTTCCACATAGACTCCACTAATGTACGTGGCTTGAGGGCGAATTTCTTCGCGGTCTATGCGCATATTTGTACTCACCAACCGCATATAATGGCACTGGGTGAGGCCCAGGTGTCTGAGGGTGCAGATCCACTGGACTTTCACATGCCGGGGTACCATCTACTGCCATTATTTTTACCTCAGAGGCCTCGCCTTATACATTCGAAGTGATGTTGCGTACCAGTGTCATCAACACCTTTGCACGACAGATGCCGAATTTAGCTCCATGTGGGTTAAGTTCAAAATCCAGTCGCACATTCTGCACTTCTGCTTCATTTGTAGAAGCCCGGGTCTAGGGAGGCGGCCAAGTTTTGATAAACTGGACAGTCTCTCTGATTCGATTTCTAAAATTCTGGAATCGTATTCGAACAGTGAAATTGTTGTTGCTAGTGATTTCAATGTTCATAATTCCAATTGGCTACGTCATTCGAGTCACACGACACCCGAGGGTTTGTATGTTGAGTTATTTGCTGAGTCTAATAATTTGACTCAATTAGTGAAGGAACCAACGCACTTTCCCTGCGTTGATGGGCAAAACCAAAATATTCTGGACCTTTTTCTAACTTCACATCACAGTAAGTATGATGTGAATGTTCTTGCACCTCTTGGTAATTCGGACCACGCTACAATTTCTGCTACCTTCCCATATTCTAGTCTTCAATCCGCTCACCAGACAGCTCCGAAGCGGAAAGTGTGGCTTTATGAGAAGGCTAATTGGGATGCGCTGAACTGCTTTTTCAGCCGTTTCAATTGGAAATTGTGTTTCAGAGATAGAAACATAAATGCTGCAGCAAAATTGGTAGAAAATATAATTTTATTTGGTATGAGGTCTTTCATACCCAATAAAAGAATTTCCATTAAACCAAAAGACATTCATGGTTTAATGCGACTTGCAGACAAGCAGTCAGGTCTAAAGACGAAGCATTTAGGAATTGGCGTTTAAATAAAACTGCTGATACTAAACTGCTGCGCAATCAGGCCAGAAATAGGTGCAATGCCACTCTAAAGCGCAAAAAAGTTCTCTACGAACAGCGCCTTAGACGCAGAGTTCTTGAATACCATAAGGGTAGCAAGAACTTTTGGTCGTTCGTGGGGAGGGTGAAAAATCAGACGAGATCGTCTATTCCAACTCTCCTCAAGGACGATCAGATCTTCACTCATTCGGTTAATAAGGCAAACTTATTAGCCAAAATGTTTGCTGAAAACTGCTCTCTTCCTGAGAGTAGCCAACCACTGCCCGCGGTCGATGATGTATCTCATGCTATGCCTCAGATGCATTTTCGAACGCGAGCTGTTAAAAGAGTGCTGCAGACCTCAATGTCAATAAGTCCTCGGGACCGGATGGCATTTCAGCCCATGTGTTGAGAAAGTGCGCCTCAACACTGGCTCGCCCATTGCGCAATCTCTTTAATTTATCTTTTACTTCAGGAGTTTTTCCCGCTTCCTGGAAGATTGCCAATGTGCAGCCAGTTCCCAAAAAAGGTGAGGCTACGAATCCTGCAAATTACCGGCCCATAGCAATCTGCTCAGTACGGCTTCCGTGCTCACCGTTCCACCGGCGATCCGATGGCGTTTCTTACTAAACGGTGGAGTAGTTGTATTCACCGGTTCGGTGAGAGTAAGGTTGTTGCTCTGGATATCTCCAAGGCATTTGACCGGGTGTGGCATAAAGCACTCGTGTCTAAACTGGCTGCTTATGGTGTCGGTAATACTTTCACTCGATGGATATCGAGTTTCCTCAGCGGCCATTCTATTCGGGTTGTGATAGACGGCTTTGCTTCCGAAGAGCACTCCATTAATGCTGGAGTTCCGCAGGGTTCGGACCTGTCTCCGACACTTTTTCTTATCTTCATCAATGACCTTCTGTCATTGACATCAAACCCCGTCTACTCGTTTGCTGATGACAGCAGCATTTGTCATTCATATTCATTTTCCAGGCGTCCTTCCATTCTGGAGATCACTAGAAGACGCAGAATTATGAATGACACACTCCAATCCGACCTCAATAAAATCCAGGAGTGGGGTCGTGCGAATCGGGTCGATTTTAATGCGCGGAAGACCCAATGCTGTTTGTTAACCCACAAGCGTTTGGCGGGTGACAACTTCCCACCTCTAAATATGGGTGGTGTGGATATTAATGAGTCGGAGGCTCTTGATGTTCTGGGCATGTCAATCCAATGCGATCTTCGCTGGAACGATCACATCTTTGACGTGTCGAAAGAAGCAGCCAAGTGCGTAGGCTTTTTAAATCGGTGCAAGAAATACTTCACTTCAACCGACCTTCGCTGTATCTACACCATTTATATCCGGCCGAAAATGGAGTACAACTCGCATATTTGGTCTGGAGCTTCGAAAGCATATCTTCAGCTTCTGGACCGTATACAAGGTCGTGCGTTAAAACTTATAGGGGACAGTAGGGTATCCAGCTCTATTGAAACCTTGGAGCGTCGTCGTGATGCAGGTAAATGTTCCTCTGAAGTGGCCGGCCTGATTCCTCCGGAATCAAAAAGTAAATGTAAAAAAAAAAAGAAAAAAATTCTGAAAAAATATACAAAGAGATATATGTATGAAAAAAGGCCAAAAAGAAAACAAAAAACAAAAACAAAAAAGGGAGGAAAAGATAATAGAATAACGAAAATAAGAAATCCTGGAAAAAGAGAGAGAAAGAAAAAGGAAAATAAAATGAAAAAAGGGAAAAGAAAATTAAGAAAAAGAATAAATTACACATTGTAAGATTTGTCATTATACAATTAGTCATTATACGAACAGTAATAATCACAAAATTAGAAAAAGAAAATAAGATAAGTCATCAACGGCTCCAACACCAGCGGAAGCTATGGTAACATCATAGATTTCAAGTTACGGGAGGTAGTTTTCCTAAACAAATTGGGAATAGTTTTCCAAACCATCCAGAGGATATTAGAGGATATAACCATCAGGCCCAGTTGTCCAGGGTGATCGTCTCTCGCTAGCGTTAAACAGTGTGGACGTGCTGAAAACTTTTTTCTTGTGTGCGCTCCTCATCTGTGACATACTGCCATCATCCAAGGTACTCACCATATACCAGGTGTACCATATAACGGCTTTAAATCAAATAAGGGAACCGTGAAGCCGCAATCAAAACCAGAGTTTCTTCAATCAATTAACTTACAACAACCAAAGTTGGAGGTCCACCGAACAATCAAAAAACTCGGGCTGCTGGGGTTTTGATCAACCCCAGCAGTCCGAGAAAGCGAGAGCAGCACGGAAGGCTAAAGTACCGTAATCAAGACAAGAATTACAGTCAGAATGTCCAACCGGCGCAATTCTGCAGATATGCAAGATGCTGATGCAGAGCAACGCGTTCCATCAACGGGATATGACTGGTAATTAAGTACAGTGTTCGGAAAAGCATTGCCATTAAGAACACGAGTTTGTATAGAGTAAGCAGTATTAGGATTATAAATTTAAAGCAATAGTTAACATCGCTTCACGATATTAATTTTTTCTTTCCCTATGGGTGGAGAGATATTGTGAGTCACTAGTACTGCTATGCATACTTGTAGGCGATACCTAGAATCGCACTGTGCATTTATTTCCGGGTTGCGTTTTCTGGGTTAATTCATCGAGCGCGCTCTGGCCGGTGTGAAAGCGGTATTTCTCTTGCTGGCCGTGGAACTAGTGACCCACTTTACTGCATTCAGTTATTGAAGCAGGCTTTTTTGCTGAATTTTTGTAGATTATGTTTCCGCGTTCAAATGTATAAATATAAAAAAGGCATGGATGGAAGATTGATTCGTAAAAGTGAGTTTGTAATAGTCAGTACTCGACAGTGAGCAAAATAAAGTGAGTTAAATCCAAACGACGGTGTTCTTAATCGAAGGGAGTGAAAGTGTCAGGATCGTGAATAGTAGGAAACAGCATTTGGGTTCCGCGTGAACAGGACTTTAAAGAATAAACGGGACGACGGGAAAAATCCCAACAGACCGGTTTAGAGCTTTCAGACGCAATCACTCTATTACCGGGAAAATGAGTCTCTAACAAGATGGTCAGACTCTGTTCTTTTCTTGGTAAAGGATACATCGGCTATTCTAAGAGAATCTAACCTATTATTCTCCCTCGGAGTAACAACCTGCTCGCAGAAGGAACGAAAAGATTCCTTTTCGAAGATCGAATTAGCCTTTATATTCCTTCCGCTTGGGGCGATACTGGTCGCACAAATCGTATTGAGACATTTGTTTAAGAGTTTACGGGATTCGTTCCTAAGTGTGGTGAGATTACTGGATCACTAAGGTACGGGGTCTCTACTTAGGTGTGTGCGAACAGACAGGCGCTCAAAAAACTGGCGTTTATGGCATCATATAAATTTTCCAAATCAAATTTTTTTGATCAGATAACGAATCTTCATTCAAAACCTTCCAACCAGAGACTAACCCATCTATGTTAAGGGAGGTCACATTGATTACCTCCCTCCGTTGTGATGTAACAAAAGTGAATTTATGGCCACAATTGTTTATACTTTTACATACTCCCCTGTGGAGAGGATGTACTCGAAAAAGTGATTTCCCCTGTAATTGCACTTACTACTGTCCAAACTGTGTGTTGGGAGTTTGCATCACAACACAGGAACAAACCCAACTTCTTTTGTCCTCAATTCTTCACCAATTCCTGTAATTGGACAGTAGTAATTGCACTTACTAGTGTCCAAACTGTGTGTTGCGAGTTTGCATCACAACACAGGATCAAACCCAACTTCTTTTGTCCTCAATTCTTCACCATTTCCTGTAATTGGACAGTAGTAATTGCACTTACTACTGTCCAAACTGTGTGTTGCGAGTTTGCATCACAACACAGGATCAAATCCAACTTCTTTTGTTCTCAATTCTCCACCAGTTCCTCCACATTTCGCGACGGTGGCGGGAGGGGCGAATCATATGTGAAGTAAGCTGACCCGATGACAAACTGCTCTAGGCCTGACCGCAGTGGGCTCTCTTTCCGCCCTATTTAAATAAGGATCTAAACTTATATCTGATGATAATCTATTTATCCTAGTCATAGCATATGTCCTTGAAATACTATTTACATTACTACTAGCCAGCAATTCGAATTCTTTAATATTTGAGAATTCCGGCGTGAAATCCGTACTAAGTGTAAAATCCTGCTCGGACGAATTTAATATGGGTACAAAAATTTTTCCATTTTTCACCCTAACGAGAGTTTCTCCCATATATACTGCTGGTGAGATTTCTTTCTTGTGTACCACTCTTGTCGGATATCCTGTTTGTATCCAAATTGGTTCTATTCGGACCGTTCTGGCCGCTATCTTTATATTTAAATTATAAAGGTGATTATTGCTTTGTCCTAAATTTCTAAGCTTCAATTTCGTTATGTATATCTTGTCCTGATCAAGAGCGTCACCCGTATCAACGAGCAGAGTAAGTTTTCCGTTTTTTGATTCCTTGCAAGGAATATCAACAAACACGTCACTCGCTGAGTTAACATCAGAGCTCGCTCTTATTATTCCGTACTGCTTGAACGTTAGGGTTTTACTCCTTTCATCCTCTGCGCTTTTATCCCCCGCTTCCACAGATGCCAAGTTATTCATAGCTTCAGATGCGCCCATTGACGCTGAAATTAAATCACCTCACCTCTTCGCCTGTCATGACCAGGGCTACTGGTTTCAGTGTTTACCACTGTGCCTGTGAATCTCAAATAGCGCTTTATATTTTCTTCCGAGGACTTTCCTCAGCTGCTCTCTTTTCGTATTAGTTATATCCCGTTTTCTCAAGTTTTTTATTTCCTAAAGTCGGGCCGTTGGCTGCGCATGTCTCAGTAGTCACTTCCGACGTATGATTTACTATACCCAAAACCACCGGTCCCAAACTCTCCTTTGATTGTTTTAAAATGCCGTTTTTATTCTCTTTGTGGCGATTTATGTAGTTGGGCGGCGAACGTATCAGCTGCTTTCTTGGACGTCTGACTTACTGTCCCTCCACTAACCTCGGCTTTTGATCTACCACAAGTTCCCGGCTCATCGGCCTTGCTTGAGCCCTGTTGGAATGGAGTGGTTAACGTATCAACAGTCTTATTAGACGTTTGATTTACGGATACCATCTCCTTCGGCCTTTTTTTACTAATATTTTTGGGTTCCCAGCTTATTGGCCTTGACTGGGCTCCCTGAGGTTTCCCTGAAACCACATCCAGTTTCTCTATGCGTCACAATCCCTTATGACATGCCGCAGCCTATTACACCAGTGGCATTGCTTTTGTGGTCTCTGCTGTGATGAATTGTTTTGGGTTCTGTTTGGAGGATTTTCGAACCTGCTCTTGGTAACCCGTTGCTTTGACTCCAGCGATCATTATTTGTGTTTACGAACGTTTTCCTTAACTGCTGTTGGTGGCTATTGATTTGATGTCCCCACTGGGTTGGTTCCCGTGACGAATTCCAAATCCGAGTATTCTGTCGCTGTGGTCTCTCACACCTTCAGTTGGGCTCATGGCCATAAAGATAGCACTTTTGGCAATATGGCGTATTCTTCCTGACCATACATTCATCCCTGGTGTTTCCCTTCTTGTTGCAGAAACTGCACACAATCTTTTCTTTTAGACCTTCTTTACGCGAAAAATTGTAAAGCGTGCTGCGCCCGCTCATAACAAAGTTGGCAATATCTCAGAAACAGTATAAGATATTAAGACGTAATTTTATCACGATATATCCGGAGGCATTACCAATAAGCTGGCAAAAAGAGCTTGCCACGCCCGCTCATACTAACGTTGTCAATCTTGTACACGGTACAAGATATTAACACGTGGTCCGCCCACGTATCAAAAAATTGTCAAAATCCCGTAAACGGTTCAAAATATTAATACGTGATTATATTCAATAGTATATAAAGACATTCAAAAAATATTTGCCAAAAATGGGCGTGGTCCTTATGCAAAAGTTGTTAAGTGGGGAAATTATAACTTTTTTAGTTACTCGGGTGTAGGGTATTTAGACTTCGGCCAAGTCGATGGCAACACTTTTACGGGTTTTTATATTTCCCGCACAATACCTTTCAATTTCTTGTCTCGGGTTCTCTGAAATTGAATTTATTGAGTCATTCAGCAATTCTGTGAAAAAAATGGAATTTTTTGTTTGGGTGAAGGAAGTGGCAAGCTGTCTGGAGTAATAACTGGTGATGGCGACATTAACAGACCTGCTTTTGGCAGTGTTAAATTGGATGTTGGCTTTCAAGCGTTTGATGTGGGGAAGGGTGTTTCGGATTCTATTGTTGACAAACGATCTAGTTTCATTATTTCGTTAATACAAAATTCTTTGTTCTCATTTAAATCATCTGACAGTATACGTTTGGCGGGTGGATACAAGAAAACTGCTGCTGTGTGCCATGAACTGCTGCTGTGTGCTAACTGGATGCCCATTTCTTTCCCCAACTGGAAGAGAATTTTAGATTTTAGAGCTGAAATAAGCTCTATATCAGTAGTTTTTTAAAATCATAGTCAGAATTGTGATGTGACCGCGGACGGAGGCGGATGGTGTGCCCGCCAGTACTTTTCGTTAATTAGTGTTCGGGCATATAAAATCGAAAACAATAGTGAAAACAATTACCTACGCCGCAAAACACTCTTAACACAATAATAACACTTTACCAAACAACATTTTGCTGAAGCGCGGCAAGATAACACTTGTCTTTTCGCGTTTTGCTTTGCTTGCGACGTACGCGTGGCCGCTTGTACCGCTGACCTTACACTTCGTCACAGTGGGTGGCGATGACAAAGTTCCACATAGACTCCACTAATGTACGTGGCTTGAGGGCGAATTTCTTCGCGGTCTATGCGCATATTTGTACTCACCAACCGCATATAATGGCACTGGGTGAGGCCCAGGTGTCTGAGGGTGCAGATCCACTGGACTTTCACATGCCGGGGTACCATCTACTGCCATTATTTTTACCTCAGAGGCCTCGCCTTATACATTCGAAGTGATGTTGCGTACCAGTGTCATCAACACCTTTGCACGACAGATGCCGAATTTAGCTCCATGTGGGTTAAGTTCAAAATCCAGTCGCACATTCTGCACTTCTGCTTCATTTGTAGAAGCCCGGGTCTAGGGAGGCGGCCAAGTTTTGATAAACTGGACAGTCTCTCTGATTCGATTTCTAAAATTCTGGAATCGTATTCGAACAGTGAAATTGTTGTTGCTAGTGATTTCAATGTTCATAATTCCAATTGGCTACGTCATTCGAGTCACACGACACCCGAGGGTTTGTATGTTGAGTTATTTGCTGAGTCTAATAATTTGACTCAATTAGTGAAGGAACCAACGCACTTTCCCTGCGTTGATGGGCAAAACCAAAATATTCTGGACCTTTTTCTAACTTCACATCACAGTAAGTATGATGTGAATGTTCTTGCACCTCTTGGTAATTCGGACCACGCTACAATTTCTGCTACCTTCCCATATTCTAGTCTTCAATCCGCTCACCAGACAGCTCCGAAGCGGAAAGTGTGGCTTTATGAGAAGGCTAATTGGGATGCGCTGAACTGCTTTTTCAGCCGTTTCAATTGGAAATTGTGTTTCAGAGATAGAAACATAAATGCTGCAGCAAAATTGGTAGAAAATATAATTTTATTTGGTATGAGGTCTTTCATACCCAATAAAAGAATTTCCATTAAACCAAAAGACATTCATGGTTTAATGCGACTTGCAGACAAGCAGTCAGGTCTAAAGACGAAGCATTTAGGAATTGGCGTTTAAATAAAACTGCTGATACTAAACTGCTGCGCAATCAGGCCAGAAATAGGTGCAATGCCACTCTAAAGCGCAAAAAAGTTCTCTACGAACAGCGCCTTAGACGCAGAGTTCTTGAATACCATAAGGGTAGCAAGAACTTTTGGTCGTTCGTGGGGAGGGTGAAAAATCAGACGAGATCGTCTATTCCAACTCTCCTCAAGGACGATCAGATCTTCACTCATTCGGTTAATAAGGCAAACTTATTAGCCAAAATGTTTGCTGAAAACTGCTCTCTTCCTGAGAGTAGCCAACCACTGCCCGCGGTCGATGATGTATCTCATGCTATGCCTCAGATGCATTTTCGAACGCGAGCTGTTAAAAGAGTGCTGCAGACCTCAATGTCAATAAGTCCTCGGGACCGGATGGCATTTCAGCCCATGTGTTGAGAAAGTGCGCCTCAACACTGGCTCGCCCATTGCGCAATCTCTTTAATTTATCTTTTACTTCAGGAGTTTTTCCCGCTTCCTGGAAGATTGCCAATGTGCAGCCAGTTCCCAAAAAAGGTGAGGCTACGAATCCTGCAAATTACCGGCCCATAGCAATCTGCTCAGTACGGCTTCCGTGCTCACCGTTCCACCGGCGATCCGATGGCGTTTCTTACTAAACGGTGGAGTAGTTGTATTCACCGGTTCGGTGAGAGTAAGGTTGTTGCTCTGGATATCTCCAAGGCATTTGACCGGGTGTGGCATAAAGCACTCGTGTCTAAACTGGCTGCTTATGGTGTCGGTAATACTTTCACTCGATGGATATCGAGTTTCCTCAGCGGCCATTCTATTCGGGTTGTGATAGACGGCTTTGCTTCCGAAGAGCACTCCATTAATGCTGGAGTTCCGCAGGGTTCGGACCTGTCTCCGACACTTTTTCTTATCTTCATCAATGACCTTCTGTCATTGACATCAAACCCCGTCTACTCGTTTGCTGATGACAGCAGCATTTGTCATTCATATTCATTTTCCAGGCGTCCTTCCATTCTGGAGATCACTAGAAGACGCAGAATTATGAATGACACACTCCAATCCGACCTCAATAAAATCCAGGAGTGGGGTCGTGCGAATCGGGTCGATTTTAATGCGCGGAAGACCCAATGCTGTTTGTTAACCCACAAGCGTTTGGCGGGTGACAACTTCCCACCTCTAAATATGGGTGGTGTGGATATTAATGAGTCGGAGGCTCTTGATGTTCTGGGCATGTCAATCCAATGCGATCTTCGCTGGAACGATCACATCTTTGACGTGTCGAAAGAAGCAGCCAAGTGCTTAGGCTTTCTTAAGCGGTGTAAGAAATACTTCACTCCAACCGATCTTCGTTGTATCTACACCACCTATATCCGTCCGAAAATGGAGTACAATTCGCATATATGGTCGGGAGCTTCGCTGGCATATCTTCAGCTTCTCGACCGTGTCCAATGTCGTGCGTTAAAACTTATAGGGGACAGTAGGGTATCCAGCTCTATTGAAACCTTGGAGCGTCGCCGTGATGTAGGGTGTGTATCATTTTACCGCTACTTTCATGGTAAATGTTCGTCTGAAGTAGCCGGCCTGATTCCTCCGGTTCATGTATTTAGCAGAACTACTCGGCTTTCCAGAGCGGTGCACCCCTTTTATGTCGCGATTCCGTTCCAACGAACCACGCATTACCGTGAGAGTTCGTTTTTCGGTCGCGTCGTTACATTGTGGAATAATCTCCCTGCGATTGTCTTCCCGCACACTTACAGTGTCGAAACCTTTAAGCGAAGTGTAAACCGTCACTACTCCCCCTTCCCCCTTCCCGCTAACCTGTAATCCCTTCGGAACCAACAAATGCTGTGCATGGATAGGGGGCATCCCCTGAGCTTGGTTTCATCTGTCATTAAAAAAAAAATACATCAAAATTAGAGCATACCAGTGTTAAGCTTCGCAGGGTTGAAATATTTGCATTCAGCAACCGTTCATCGTCAATAATGTCAGCAAGAGTCTCATTAACTTTAAACCAATTGTGTATAATTGAATCGAACATGACAAAATGAGAATTCCATCGCGTGGCAGTGATTTTTCAATAATGTAAATCAGCCGGTACGTAAAGAACTTTGTCTCATGCCATTTTTGAGTGATTTTGTAATGATGTAAATCAGCCGGCACGTAAAGAATTTTGACTCATGCCAGTTTTGAGTACCCAGAATTCTAATAACAGATAATGGTATACAACTCTTTACAACCGAGCGCACTAACAACAGTGGATTCCAGCACCTCTAATACAACTGGCTATTCCCTAGCGTTTCGAGTTGAAGGAAGAGGACTAGAAGCCTTAGGAAAAAATAAACATCTCCAGACGAAAAGGCGCAAAGATTAAAAGAAAGCTTTCCATTGCTTAAAGAAAAATACATATGGAATTCAGAGAACAGAAACGTCTTTATAATCTTTGAAAAAGGCATTGGTTCCCTAAGGTCGGTCAATGGAAATGTGCACATTTGATATTAAGGATAAAAGGAAAACGAAAACATATTTCAAGAGATCCAGTAAACGCAGGCCATGTTCCCATCGAGACCGACCGTGGGACTTTTTAGCTTTACCCGGCTGCGATTTTATGGTAGTGCAGGCCACAATGAGAGCCGAAACTCTGTTACGAGACACAAAAGTTTCCCAAGTGACGGACAGCAACTATCACGGCAAGTCATCCTGCTGCTACGGAGGAAATATCAACGCAAAAACAAGTGTCGACGCAGTAAGTAATCCGAAGCGTATTGAAACAGCGACAAGCACAACGAATTGCACTCTGAATCCAGCGGCGTGCATAAAAGACTTCACCCGGAAGTAGTACAAGAATAAATAACACGCAGTAACAACAACAACAAAAACAACAGCAATTTACCTCTCCTGAACGAATAAAGTACCCGCATACGACTCAACACAAATAGCACAACCAGAGTCAAATACAATAATAAGATGATTAACTCTTCAGCCTGTTCGAAATGGCTTTCGTAACCAGAGTATCCCAAGTACGTGCCTTACCGAATACTCAAATATCCAAACATCAGAACTTCCACACTAAATACTTCTCCAAAGCAAAACAACAAACAAGAAGGTGCTTCTCCAGAATGAAATTAACATACAATCACAACCCAACACAAACTTAACAAACATACACATCAAATACGAAACCAGCCAGCATACAACTCAAATCAGCCAACAACAAACAAGCAAAACCATGCGAGTAACAGTAATATACAATAATTTTACAGTTACGAAAACTGCAAATTAGCTCTCCGAAACAGTAACGTGAAACGGCGATAATGAATTGTTTCGCTCCACACAACTATCACCGCAACAGAATAACGGTTCCACTCAACCAAAAGCAAACAGGATATCGTTAATCCAGTTCATCAGGTGGCGTGACTAGACAAATAATTCATTCGATTTTGCGCACTGAACCAGAAAACATCGGTAATTAAATGAAGTATTCAAAAGGGCAAGTCAGCGATACCTGCGGGTAGTGAGAACGCTGAGCTGCTGTCATTCCGCGCCAAAGATCATTCCACGCCGCTGAAATAGTCCGGCGGTTCCGTGCAGCCGTTCCACTTACGGAACGCGACATCTGATCTTGTTGGTCGCATGTTCTTTCTTCGAATCGCACCCTGTCTCTTTCACTCCCTTTCCTCTCTCTCACTTGCTTTCTTCTCTCAAGGTCGGGTTCGTCGAGCGATATTCGCGTCGGTCAGTCCATCGCTCCACCACGAAATGTGAGCTGCGGGGCGCGACATCTGATCTAGTCGGTCGCATGTTTGTTCTTATTATCGCAGGCTGTCTTTTCCACTCCCTTCCCTCTCTCGCTTGCCTCTACCAAGCTCCGGTTTGTTTAGCAATATTCCGATCCAGATGGTCAGTCTATCGCTCCACCACGAAACGTCAGCTGCTGAGCACGACATCTGATCTAGTCGGTCGCATGCGGCCTTTGTACACAAACGTAGAAGCTACATCACCGCAATACTAACATCTCTAATTTTAAACGCGCGTGAAAACTTTTTCTCTTGTAACGGCACAAGTTTTTTTAAGTGCTATAAAACAGTAGTAGCGAGGCAAACTTATATTAAGTAGAGCAGATAATTTTACTGCGCATGCGGTCTTTCATTCCCAGTAAATTTATTCCCATTAAGCCTAAATACCGCTCTTGGTTTAATGCGACTTGTAGACAGGCAGTCAGGTGCAACGAGGTAAAAAAACGTTCAAAAATTGGCAGAGACATAAAACTGCTGAAAGTGAACTGCTTCGCAAAGAGCCCAGAAGCAGGTGCAATGCCACTCTAAGACACGAAAAGTTTCTTTACGAACAGCGACTTAGAAGTAGAGTTCTTGAATACCGCAAAGATAGCAAGAACTTCTGGTCGTTCGTGAGAAGAGTGAAGAAGCAGACGTCCTCGTATATTCCAACTCTTCTCTTGAAAGACCAGACCTTCACACACTCGGTCGACAAGGCAAACCTATTAGCCAAAATGTTTGCTGAAAACTGCTTTCTTCTTTGTCGCTCATATTCGTTTTCCAAACGACCTTCGAGGTCACATGTTAGCGGGAGGAGACAAATCATGAGTGACACACTCCAAAGTGACCTTGATAAAATCTATGAGTGGGGTCGAGCGAATCAGCTCAACTTCAATGCGAGTAAGACCCAAAGCTGCATGCTAACTCACAGGCGACTGGAGGGTAATCCCTGTCCCGTCCTCAATGTGGGTGGTGTGGATATTAGTGAGTCGACGGCTTTTGATGTTCTGGGCATGTCGATCCAGTGTGATCTTCGCTGGAATAATCACATTTTCGAAGTGTCGAAGGAAGCAGCCAAGTGCATAGGCTTCTTAAAGCAGTGCAACGTCTACTTCACCTCTGTCGATTTGTTTTCGATTTGATTTTCGGTTCCACCGAACCATGTATTTAATAGATTAATTCGGCTGTCCTAAACGGCTCATCCCTTGCGCGTTTCGGTGCCGCTCCAACGCACCACACATTACCGTGAGGGTTCGTTCATGGGTCGCGCCACTCGGCTATGGAACAATCTCCCTGCAGATGCCTTTCCGTCCGCTTATAACATAAAATCCTTTAAAGCAAGTGTCAACCGTCACTACTCTTCTTTTCCTTTCACTCTCTAACCTATCTTCCTCTCATAGACCAACATATGCATTGCATGGAAAGGAGAGCATTCCTGAGTTTGGTCTAATTCGCCATAAAAAAATATCGTGATAAAATATCAATAAAGTAAACCAATGTTAATAAAATCAAAACACTTGCCGATTTGCCAATTCTAAATTAAAAATTTCTTAGAACGAAGCCTGAAAAGCCGTGAGAATGGCCGAGCTATAGACCGGTCGATTACGACCATCGACGAAACCAGCGTTTCACTCTGTCCGTTTGTATATTTACAAATATTTTTTCCGGTTAAAATTGAATAATTATGAATAATTAAAAAACTTCACACACAAGACTAAAAATCAGAAAATAATTACGAGTATTTCAATAAAGATAAATTTTTAAATACCACGTTTTTAAGACGGTCTAAAAATATTAAAATATTTTTTCTAGCCCCATACAGATTTAAAACTAGGAACGTGAGGAGCTTGCAAAATTCATGCATCAGCTACTCCCTACACTGCTTACTATCTTTATTTTAAACTTTTTAGTTTAATTTGTTTATTAGTTTAATTAATTTATTTATTACTTTTGTTGGAGATAAATGAATATTTTAATGCAACCCTGCATATTTCTTCTGTTCTTTTTGTACTCATTCTTACTTATTAAAAACTTTGTACCCTTCTTTTACTTCTGAATAAACCTCTGAATACAACAGCTTTAAACTTTTTTGTCCGTCTTAAAAACGTTTTATTTTAAAATTTATTTTTAGTTGTTGGCGTTTGATATTGGGAATGGAGTTTCAGATTCTATTGTTGACAAACGATCTAATTTCATTATTTCGTTAATACAAAATTCTTTGGTCTCATTTAAATCATCTGACAGCATATGTTTGGCAGGTGGATACAAGAAAACTGCTGCTTTGTGCCATGAACTGCTGCTGTGTGCTAATGGGATGCCCATTTCTTTTCCCAACTGGAAGAGAATTTTAGATTTTAGAGCTGAAATAATCTTTATATCCTCATTATTTTTTTCGCAAATGCTCATAATTTTCGTTATTGATGGCAGTATAAATCATAATGATGGAGAACTGCAAACTTGTAGTTCTTTAAGAATACATCAAAATTAGAGCGTTCAGCTTCGCAGGCTTCAAATATTTACCTTCAGCAACCGTTCATTTTCAATAATGTCAGCGCTGACTTCGTCGGACAACTGCCACGATCTAAAGAAGGTTATAATATTCTACTAGTGTTCTTCGACAGATTCACAAATGGATAGAGTTCATTCCCTTACCACAAGCAACAACTAAAACGCTTAAGGCCGCTTTCAGAGAGAGATTTGGCCTAAGTTTTAAAATGAGCAAAATTAATAACCACATCCAAATTTGCTTAGAATGTTAAAAGTGAATATTTCATAAACGATATGAGATACCAAAATTAAATTTCATTCCGGAGCATTCCGAGCAGCATTACCTAGAAGCACTAGCAAAAATGGGCGTGGTCTGACCACCATAAATTACCATTTCTTGTCGCGTTTCGTTTTGCCTGCGGTGTAGGCTTGGCCGCTTTATACCTCTTTACAGTGGGTGGCGATGACAAAATTTCGTATAGACTCCACAAATGTGCGTGGCTTGAGGGCGAATTTCTTCGCGGTCTATGCGTATATCTGTACTCACCAACCGCATATAATGGCACTAGGTGAGACCCAGGTGTCTGAGGGTGCAGATCCACTATATTTTCACTTGCCTGGGTACCACTTACTGCCATTATTTTCATCACACAGAGGCCTCGCCTTATATATTCGCAGTGATGTTGCGTACCAGTGTCAGCAACACCTTTGCACGACGGATGCCGAATTTAGCTCCATGTGGGTTAAGTTCAAAATCCAGTCGCACATCCTGCACTTCTGCTTCATTTATAGAAGCCCGGGTCTAGGGAGGCGGCCAACTTTTGATAAACTGGACAGTCTCTCTGATTCGATTTCTAAAATTCTGGAATCGTATTCGAACAGTGAAATTGTTGTTGCTAGTGATTTCAATGTTCATAATACCAATTGGCTACGTCATTCGAGTCACACGACACTCGAGGGTTTGTATGTTGAGTTATTTGCTGAGTCTAATAATTTGACTCAATTAGTGAAGGAACCAACGCACTTTCCCTGCGTTGATGGGCAAAACCAAAATATTCTGGACCTTTTTCTAACTTCACATCACAGTAAGTATGATGTGAATGTTCTTGCACCTCTTGGTAATTCGGACCACGCTACAATTTCTGCTACCTTCCCATATTCTAGTCTTCAATCCGCTCACCAGACAGCTCCGAAGCGGAAAGTGTGGCTTTATGAGAAGGCTAATTGGGATGCGCTGAACTGCTTTTTCAGCCGTTTCAATTGGCAATTGTGTTTCAGAGATAGAAACATAAATGCTGCAGCAAAATTGGTAGAAAATATAATTTTATTTGGTATGAGGTCTTTCATACCCAATAAAAGAATTTCCATTAAACCAAAAGACCATTCCTGGTTTAATGCGACTTGCAGACAAGCAGTCAGGTCTAAAGAGGAAGCATTTAGGAATTGGCGTTTAAATAAAACTGCTGATACTAAACTGCTGCGCAATCAGGCCAGAAATAGGTGCAATGCCACTCTAAAGCGCAAAAAAGTTCTCTACGAACAGCGCCTTAGACGCAGAGTTCTTGAATACCATAAGGGTAGCAAGAACTTTTGGTCGTTCGTAAGGATGGTGAAGAATCAGACGCGATCGTCTATTCCAACTCTCCTCAAGGACGATCAGATCTTCACTCACTCGGTTGATAAGGCAAACTTATTAGCCAAAATGTTTGCTGAAAACTGCTCTCTTCCTGAGAGTAGCCAACCACGACCCGTGATCGACGGTGTGTCTCATATTATGCCTGAGATGCACTTTCGAACGCGGGCTGTTAAAAGAGTGCTTGTAAACCTCAACGTCAATAAATCCTCGGGACCGGATGGCATTTCAGCCCACGTGTTGAGAAAGTGCGCCTCAACACTGGCTCGACCATTGCGCAATCTGTTTAACTTATCGTACACTTCAGGAGTTTTTCCTACTTCCTCGAAGATTGCCAATGTGCAGCCAGTTCCCAAAAAAGGTGAGGCTACGAATCCTGCAAATTACGGCGCATAGCAGTCTGTTCAGTGCTCTCCAAAGTCATGGAGAACATTGTAAGTTTTAACTTGATGAGGTATCTAGAGAGCAACAAGAGTATCAGCGATCGCCAGTACGGTTTCCGTGCTCACCGCTCCACAGGTGAATTGATGGCTTTCCTCATTGAGCGGTGGAACAGTTGTGTTCACCAATTCGGTGAGAGTAAGGTTGTTGCTTTGGATATCTCCAAGGCATTTGACCGAGTGTGGCATAAAGCACTTGTGTCTAAACTGGCTGCTTATGGTGTCGGTGATACATTCACTCGATGGATATCGAGTTTCCTCAGCGGCCGTTCTATTCGGGTTGTGATAGACGGCTTTGCTTCCGAAGAGCACTCTATAAATGCTGGAGTTCCGCAGGGTTCGGTCCTGTCTCCAACACTTTTTCTCATTTTTATGCCTTAAACACAATCACGGACGCAAGACGCAGATTCAAGTTAGGGACGCAAGAAATTGCTCGGATTTAAACCAAATAGCAGAGAAGCGTTTTCGGGAAGCAGAAGTATGAAAGGTCAAAAATTTGACAGCAGAGATTCAATAAATATAATTCAGTACAATACCAAATTCTCGAAGTTTATTCTGTCTTTAAATTCTCTTAGTTTAGCTGTTTACAGTTATTTAATAAAATATTAAATATTATTTTATTTTTTTATTTTTAATAATAATAAATAAATAATAATAATAATAAAAAAAGCAACTGAAAAATACAAAAAGAATGAAATTTCAACGAACACAAACAACGAAAAAGAGCGAGAACGCTTTTGCATCCGTCAAAATTAGAATTAGCTCGGATGCGGGATGCAAAGTGCGGCTGCAAAACAGGGAAGCAAAATGGAAACAAACTTTTTTCTCGATCTCCATAAGAGCCCGTGTAATTTTGACAGTTCAAAAATGAATCTGCGTCTTGCGTCCGTGATTGTGTTTAAGGCATTATCATTGACTTTCTGTCATTGACATCAAACCCCGTCTACTCGTTTGCTGATGACAGCAGCATTTGTCATTCATATTCATTCTCCAGGCGTCCTTCTATTCTGGAGATCAATAGAAAACGCAGAATTATGAATGACACACCCCAATCTGACCTCAACAAAATCCAGGAGTGGGGTCAAGCGAATCGGGTCGATTTTAATGCGCGGAAGACCCAATGCTGTTTGTTGACCCACAAGCGTCTGGCGGGCGACAACTTTCCACTTTTAAATATGGGTGGTGTGGATATTAATGAGTCGGAGGCTCTTGATGTTCTGGGCATGTCAATACAATGCGATCTTCGTTGGAACGATCACATTTTTGATGTGTCGAAAGAAGCAGCCAAGTGCGTAGGCTTTTTAAAGCGGTGCAAGAAATACTTCACTTCAACCGACCTTCGTTGTATCTACACCACTTATATCCGGCCGAAAATGGAGTACAACTCGCGTATTTGGTCTGGAGCTTCGAAAGCATATCTTCAGCTTCTGGACCGTATACAAGGTCGTGCGATAAAACTTATAGGGGACAGTAGGGTATCCAGCTCTATTGAAACCTTGGGACGTCGTCGGAATGTGGGGTGTGTAACCTTATTTTACCGTTACTTTAATGGTAACTGTTCCTCTGAAGTAGCCAGCCTGATCCCTTCGGTTCAGGTATTCAACAGATCTACTCGGCTTTCCAGAGTGGTGCACCCCTTTTACGCCTCGATCCCGTTCCATCGCACTACCCACTACCGCGGTAATTCGTTTTTCGGTTGCGCAGTTAAATTGTGGAATAGTCTCTCTGCGCATGTTTTCCCACCCACTTATAACGTCGATGCTTTTAAAAGAGGTGTAAATCGACACTACTCCCACTTTTCCCCTTCCCACTAACCTTTACCCTTCTAAACCAACGAATGCTTTGCATGGATAGGGGGCATCCCCTGAGCTTGGTTCTATCTGCCATCACAAAAAAAAAAAAAAAATTTGGCGAAATTTTAATTGAAAATTTAATGTTTAATGTATTTGTGTAGTAAGAACAGACTATGCTTAAATAAATATATAATGTTTAAATATTTATGTGTTTGTTTAAATAAAAATTATGGGAGAATATAGAGTAGAGATTGCTGAAATTAGCTTTAAATATTGTTTGCCTAGTAGATCAATTGGTGATTGAAAATGGGTGTACAGGTATCCCTCGAGTTACGCGGTACTTGAGTTACGCGAATTTCGGGTTACGCGAACAAAAAAATGCGGCCATGTTCGAGTTAAAATATATAATTCTAGATAATAATTCTTTTTAATAATTTTTACATAAAAATATAATTTTTACATAAAAAAGATAAAAAAGTTTGCACTAATCCTGAGTCTCGACTTATGCGGTTTCGAGTTATGCGGAACCAATTAACGGCGTGACTCGAGGGATACCTGTAATTGATGGCACTTTCAGGACTTTGTACCAATATTTTTCTACGTTGCATATTTTTCATTTATATTGTCTGCATATTTTTTGTTCAATCTTCAGTTATTACATCGCATACTTTTAATTTTATTTTCGGAGAAAATTTTATATACAACTAGTTTATCAATAAAGTTATCGCTTCAGTTCTTCACAACTGTTTACAAACGAAACATTGACAGCTCGACACAATTGCTTCCATTCAAACATAGGTTATGTTTAAAGCGCCGCAAACCATACTAAATAATCCAGTCTGGTGAAGGAGTATCTGGTATAAGCGCAGCTACTCCATCATATCACCAGCAATCAAAAAGGGACGTAGAATTTATCTACGTCGGTAAATAAATAGTGTGTATTTTGTATGATATATTTAAATTATTTTATGATTTTGTTATATAATTCTCCTTTTCTTGACGCGTTTTAAGTTTTATTATATATAAGTTAAATTATATATAGTATAAGGGGAATATTTAAACATTAGTTTTTTTAGAATTTTTGTTACTCAGAAATTTTTGTTCATAGAAACTAAAACTATCAAAGCAAAGTAAAACAATGAGCAAGTAACTGTTTGAAGTAACTGTAAATTCATCAGTCACTTCAATGGTGTAGAACACGTCATATTTTCTTCGTTCACCAGAGTATGGCTAGAGAGTGGAGGAAAATAATATTTTTGTTTAAAATGTCTTTCTGTAACGGAAAGTAATGGTACCTGATTTTCAGGCAGCAGACACAAGTTCTAGCTACGCTCAGTGTTTACTGTTTTATATTTCACGTTTTCACTTAAATTCTGCTCTTTTTACACAAAAAGTAATTTTTGTAAAAAATACTTTAAATTCATTGCTTGTCGCTCTATTTCTAATTTAATTTTTAATTAGACTTACCTAGAAAATTACATCATGTATTGCTATTAAAATAAATTTATTTAACATCGGTTACAGAAAAAATTAATCCAGAATGTCAGCCGCAAAAGGAGTCGTTTCCTCTACAAAGATCACTTCAAACAACCAGGACGCAAAATATTCCCCAAATGCCTTCCACGCAGCAACATCTTCCAGATCAAAGAGAACCTTTCGTGCCCGTATACAATATTCAGCACTCACCTTACGTTGATAAGATTGAACAAGTTGCTACAAGCCGAACGACTACAAACACTTTATTAACCAATCTTGAATCAACACATTATCCACAGTATTATGACCCAATGTATGATAATGGTGTGACTTCATCATTTGAATATCCACATAGATATTCTAACTATTCTACAAACAATTCCTATGTAAACCCTGAGGCACATTATCATTCCCATTATCATAATTTTAGTAATGTACAAACTAACGCTATCGGCACTCATCCGTACTATATGCATTGGCCGCCTCCTCCAATACCAGCCGTAACTCAAAACAACAATCAGCATAATTTAAGTTCGCCGTATCCTCCTAATGGACCTTCAGTTAATCAATGGCATAACTAAAGTATAATTGCTAAAACGATAATAGTATAGCCTCGTATTTCGCATATTATTCTATATTTTATTCTACATTTATATATATAAATAGTGATATTAAATAGATTAGTTTGTCAAAACACAAATCAAATTTAGATATTATTTAGTTATCGAAGTATATCCCTTTAAAACATATGCACCAAAGGCCACAAACCTGGAAAATCCTCTAATTTATTGGAAGATCACCAACGAAACACACGACATAAGTATGAACGCAGAGAGAGTGGTTAGCCAGAGGAAAAACCTAATCCAGTGGAAAGAAGAACTTGAATGTTAAATTTTTTTTGTGTGTATATAGTACACCTAGAGAAAGACGTCTTCTAAATCGTCAGTAGTACGACAGTAAGCATAAATTAATGTGATCGTTTAGATTATTTCATTTTCGTATTACGATAAATTATATTTTTTAGCTATTAACACCTAAAACATTATTGGTATTACTTTACCAAGTGTTGATTTAGTGGCAATTTTATTATTCTTTTAAAAATATTACAACACCCGAAAAATTTTCTGCGTTGGTCTTATAGCTTGCGGTATTCAAATTCACATATCCTGTATAAAATGTTGACTGAACTCTATTTTAGTTCATATTTGCATAAAACTGTAAACATAGAGGAATTGCGTTAACATTACAGTGAATATGTTAAAATAAAAAACAACATTTACTGTTGATTTCCACAGTGAACCTGTCAGTGGTTAATCAATGGCAATTCAGAGTTATTATGTACTTACATCTTATTTCTTATTTAAAATAACAACATTTTAGATTTTCTATAACGAGTGTTACTGTTGCTTGATTACCTAATTTTATAAATTTATACTAATTATATAAATTTTATAAGATTATTTTGTTAATATAATAGAAAATGTATTGCATATTTAATAATATTCTTGCAGTTTTATTATTTTTGTGCCCGAAGGAAGAGGGTGTATTGTCCTTCGTATTTATTCATGCTGAGCGTCAGGTCCTTAGTTCATCCGTATGTCTGTGAGGGAAAATGACGACTACAGGACAACAAATAAAGATTTCGCCACAAAATTTAACACAAACATCCTTTCTTAGAAACGTTCGATATTGATATTGCAATGAAATTGGTTACCAATACCGCCTAGTTTTTATACCCAATGTACTGCATATTTCAAAAATATTTCTAAGTGGGATTTTTTCAATTTCATCGTACGTAAAGTTTTTAAATGTACTACAAAAGGATTTATATATTATTGTAAATCTTTGAAATAAATAAAATTGTTCTTTCCTCATTTTCATATGGAAACACAGAGTTTCAATTATTCTTTTCTCATTTTGAAACGGAAAAAGTAATTTTCAATTTTTCTTCTCATTTTCAAAAGGAGGAAATCGGTTTCAATTGTACTTTTCTCATTTTCAAATGATAAATTCCATTTTCAATTGATCTCCATTGCCAAATCTTATTTATAATTGTTCTTATCGCGTTTTCAAATGGAAAGTTTTCAGTTCTCTTCTTATTTTCGGAACAAGTAAAGAATAGTTCATTCGGCCCGATTTTGTGCCTTTTTTAACCATTGAATTTTGGTCTGCTGAGTGTAAGTTAAATATAAAAAAAAACTTTGTGGACGACCTTCATGTAGAAGTTAAAACGGTTCAAATGTTGAAAAGTCGATATCGGTTAAAATTAGATATCTCCTAAACTAAATAAGATACCTGGAGCGTCGTTGAAGAGCTCTTTTCATTTTCTTTCTTTTATGTTTGTCGTTTTTTTAAAGAAACTTAACACTTAATGAATGAATTAAATTTTTGTAGAAAAATTAACGTTGTCTTAAAAGAAATACTTTTTTCTTCGAAAAATTTCCCATTAAAACAATGATTTTTAAAATGCATTTTCTTCACATATTTTAAACAGAGAAGTAATACCCAAACCACAAAACGTGCATGTTTGTTTTTACATTTTGTTGTGTTTTTATTTAACTATTTTGTTTGTTCATTGTATTCATATATATTTATCACTTTTATATCACCAACTATATATTTATCACTTTTTCTTCTGTTATCTGCTGCAAGCTGCATTAATACATATTGTATATTGATTTGTTATTGATATTATTTGCATTATGCAATATGTATTATATTGATTTGTAAATTAATAATTGCTTTTAGTGTTCATTACAGATCTCATAGATATTTGTTATTCTGGCTGTCAAAAAAAAAAGCTCTTTTCGTTAAAATTTATATTTGAATATTCAAGTGCCAAACAGATCTTGACAGTTAAATTTTCTGAAGAAAACACTTTGCACGCAATTTACAGAATTTTTATTCATAAATAATAAATAAATAGAGAACAAATGGAGGAATTAGGAATTCTTGTTTTGTTCGATTTTCCAGATAAAAATGAGAATATAAACCTCTGTATCAGCTATTTGTGTTTCTGTAACATATTGGTTTCTGTAACACTCAGCTTTTCAGCATGATAACTATGCAAATATGACATTTTGGTTTCTGTAACATGGTAACATGGAATGTTAACTATGCAAAGCTTTCATCGTGTCAATTGACAACCAGAATACCAATTTTTAAAGCTGTGATAGGAACTGGGACAATTTTACTTTATCATATTATTTCGTGTCAAGTTGACAGCGAGAGTCAAAATAATAGCAATGTATGTAATTGCAATTAATAGTTTATAAGTACCATCTTTACGAGATCCTAAACTTCTAAAATGATCATGTTTCCCCCGCTCACAGTTTTAAGGTGAATGTAATTGTTTATTTTGGTTGTCAACTAGCTGTTGTGGTGACATGGACTCATCTGTACCACTAGTGTCTCCGGACATGTTGCTTTTGTTTTCACGTGTGTCGCATTTAATATTACTATGATGACGTAATTGATTTAAGTGTGTATTACAGTGCTATTCTCGCTGTCAACTTGACACGAAATAATAAAGTAAATTTGTCCCAGTTCCTATCACAGCTTTAAAAACTTCAACCCTTTATTTTTTACATTGTCTACGCTAAAACGTCAACCAAACCACAAAGCTCTAAAACGTCAACTTTAAATAAACCAAAATTTTGAATTTAGCAACAGTTAAAATACAAGGTTTTGATCACACACACACACACACACATTTATTTTATGAAATTAGTTCAGAAATTTGGGTATTCCCCTTATAAGTACGTAGAATAGAAAAAAAAATTGCATCTCTATGTGTTGTCCTTTTTATGTTCAGTTGCTTTTTTGTTCTCGTAAGTGTCACATTACCAAAATGTTCTCAAAACTACCGAAAGTGCTTAAATTACAAGAAAAGGCATATATTTTGGAATTATTAGAAAAGGGGGCAAATGCGGTAGCTTTAGCAAAGCAATATGGTATCTCAAAATCAACAATTAGCAAGATAAAAATGAAAAAAAATTAAATTTTGGACTGTGTTAATAACACACTTTCCGGTCCGGGAAAAAGAAAGACATTAATATGAGCATCAGAGTTGCCGAAAATGGAAAAGCGCCTGTATCAATGGTTTGTATCAATGGTTTGTTAAGCAGAGAGAAAGGAATTATCCGGTTAATACATTAGCGCTCAAACAAAAGGCTTAGGAGATTCATCTAAAAGTAAAAAAAAAATGAATGTTCTTTTAACGCAAGTGATGGATGGTTGCAAGGTTTTAAAAAAAAGATTTGGAGTTCGCCTGCTTAAAATAACTGGAGAACTGGAGAAAAGCTATCTTCGCAGCCTTTGCTTGTCGAACCATTTAAAATCAAACTAAAACAAAAAATTGAAGAAATGGGTCTATGCCATGATCAATTGTACAATGCTGATGAATCTGGCTTATTCTGGAAAATTTTGCCAGAAAAGTCTTACGTATCAAGTGCCGAAAGAACTGCTCCAGGCGTAAAGACAGAAAAACAACGCGTTACTTTTTTATGTTGTGCTAATGCTTCCGGAAATCATAAGCTTAAATTGTTGGTGATTGGGGAGGCAAAAAATCCACGCGTTTTCAAAAATTTTAACTGCCCAACTGAGTACAAGAGTTCCAAGTCCTAATGGATGACATCAGCTATTTTCTGCGATTGGTATCACAAATCCTTTGCGCCACAGGTTAATACATATCTGTTCTGCTGCAGAATAGCTAAGATTTTCTAATTTTAGGTAATAGATTTTCTTTTAAAAAAGAACTTGCCAGTTAAAGCGCTCCTTCTGATAGACAATGCTCCGTCTCATCGAAGTGAATTAGAGCTTAAAACAGAAGATGGAAACATAATTGCAATGTTTTTTCCTCCGAATGTAACCCCACTTATCCAACCAATAGATCAAAACGCAATTAAAATAACGAAGCTGTATTATAGAAACAGTCTTCTAGCCATGATAGCAGCAAAAAAAATCAGATCTAGTAGATTCGATTAAAGCTGTTACATTAAGGGTCGTGTTATGCTTTTAGAAGCCGCATGGAATAAAGTTAGCAAAGATACATTGGCAAAATGCTGGCAAACTGTTTTGCGATTCACGGAAAATGAGACAGATCCGGAGGAAGATATTCCTTTAAGCATATTGAAAGCAAAAATAAACTCCGAACTGCAACAACAAATGGAGCTCGTAGTTGATCTGCTTTATGAAATAAATCCTCAGGTTTGTCGCTTTTTAAAATTATTTTAACGACACGACCAGTAACTTTATACATTTTTTTAAGGTCGACTATACAGTACCATCCATTCAGAAGTGGAATGAAGATGTTCTACTGGGTAATGTTTCTAATTCGTGTGAAAATGAGGAGTTAGAAGTGACCGATGATGATGACAACGATTTAGATATGAGTACAAATGTACAGACAATAAAACCAAACGAAGCTGTCGAAATATTTAACCGGGCTTTGGATTGGGCTCAATGCGAGAATGTTGAGCAAAATTACCTAAATGTATTAAGACGTTTACGAGAGAAAGCTCTCCTCCAAGTATTGGAAAGGAAAAAACAACAGAAAAAATAACAGATTTTTTTTAGATGCATAAGTATGTATGTATGTGAAATGTGATCTCTTTTAAAATGTGTTCCTTTAGTTTTACTTAGGCTGAAAGCCTTTTTTAAGTTTCGTTTTAGTTTATAGTCAATAAAAACGTTTTAAAGCACACTATAAATATGTTTTTTATTAAAAGTTTCTACATTCATAATCGTCAACAATTTGTTAAACGTCAACACCCGCGGTTTTAATTAGGTGACGTTTTCCCGAGCGCACTGTATATATATATACATATACATATATATATACATATACATATATATATATATATATATATATATATATATATATATATATATATATATATATATATATATTCCCAACACTTTCTCATTTTTATCAATGACCTTCTGTCATTGACATCAAACCCCGTCTACTCGTTTGCTGATGACAGCAGCATTTGTCATTCATATTCATTTCCTAGGGTTCCTTCTATTCTGGAGATCAATAGAAAACGCAGAATTATGAATGACACACTCCAATCTGACCTCTACAAAATCCAGGAGTGGGGTCAAGCGAATCGGGTCGATTTTAATGCGCGGAAGATCCAACGCTGATGGTATAATTGTTATAAAACAGTAGTAGCGAGGCAAACTTATATTAAGTAGAGACCGTTCTTGGTTTAATGCGACTTGTATACAGGCAGTCAGGTCCAAGGAGGTAAAAAACGTTCAAAAATTGGCAGAGACAAAACTGCTGAAAGTGAACTGCTTCGCAAAGAGGCTAGAAACAGGTGCAATGCCACTCTAAGGCGCGAAAAGTTTCTTTACGAACAGCGAATTAGAAGTAGAGTTCTTGAATACCGCAAAGAAGAGTGAAGAATCAGACGCCCTCGTATATTCCAACTCTTCTCTTGAAAGAATTTCACACACTAGGTTCACACTAGGTTTGCCACCTATTAACCAAAATGTTTGCTGAAAACTCCTTTCTTCTTTGTCGCTCAAATTCGTTTTCCAAACGACCTTTGAGGTCACATGTTAGCGAGAGGAGACGAATCATGAGTGACACACTCCAAAGTGACCTTGATAAAATCTATGAGTGGGGCCGAGCGAATCAGCTCAACTTCAATGCGAGTAAGACCCAAAGCTGCATGCTAACTCACAGGCGACTGGAGGGCAATCCCTGTCGCGTCCTCAATGTGGGTGGTGTGGATATTAGTGAGTCGACGGCTCTTGATGTTCTGGGCATGTCGATCCAGTGTGATCTTCGCTGGAATAATCACATTTTCGAAGTGTCGAAGGAAGCAGCCAAGTGCATACGCTTCCTAAAGCAGTGCAATGTCTACTTCACCTCTGTCGATTTTCGCTCTATCTACACCACTTATAATTGTCCCAAAATTGAACACAATTCACATATATGGCCAGAGGCTTTTAGAACAATCTGCAGCTCCGCGACAGGGTTCAAAATCGTGTGATAAAGCTTATAGGAGACAGCAGGGTATCCGACTGTGTTTAACCCTTGGAGCGTCGTCGGAATGTGGGGTGTGTGTCGTTATTTTACCGTTATTTTCATGGTAGATTCTCGAGGGAATTAGCCAACCTGGTTCCACCGAACTATATTTAATAGCTTAACTCGGCTGTCCTAAACGGCTCATCACTTGTGCGTTGCGGTGCCGCTCCAACGCACCACGCATTACCGTGAGGGTTCGTTCATGGGTCGCGCCACTCGGCTATGAAACAATCTCCCTGTAAATGCCTTTCTGTCCGTTATAACATAAAATCCTTTAAAGCAAGTGTCATCGTCACTACTCTTCTTGTCCTCCCACTCTCTAACCTATCTTCCTCTCATCGACCAACAAATGCATTGCATGGAAAGGAGAGCATTCCTGAGTTTGGTCTAATTCGCCATAAAAAAATATCGTGATAAAATATCAATAAAGTAAACCAATGTTAATAAAACCAAAACACTTGCCGATTTGCCAATTCTCAATTAAAAATTTCTTAGAACGAAGTCTGAGCTATAGACCGGTCGATTACGACCGGCGAAACCAGCGTTTCACTCTGTCCGTTTGTATATTTACAAATATTTTTTCCGGTTAAAATTCAATAATTATAAATAATTAAAAAACTTCACAGACGCAAGACTAAAAATCAGAAAATAATTACGAGTATTTTAATAAAAATAAATTTTTAAATACCACGTAAAACATTAAAATATTTTTTTCTATCCCCATACAGATTTAAAACTAGGAACGTGAGGAGCATGCAAAATTCATGCATCAGCTACTCCCTACACTGCTTAATATCTTTATTTATTATTTTAAACTTTTTAGTTTAATTTATTTATTATTTTAATTAATTTATTTATGACTTTTGTTGGAGTTAAATGAATATTTTAATGCAACCCTGCATATTTCTTCTGTTCTTTTTGTACTCATTCTTACACATTAAAAACTTTCTAACCTTCTTTTAGTTCTGAATAAAACTCCGAACAACAGAAGCAGCTGAAATTCTAAAGTGGGAAAAGTTAAATGAAAAAGCACTAATGACAATATTGCTTTGTATAAAGCCATCGCACCTAAATTATGTAAAAGCATCTGAAACCGCAGTGGATGCGTGGAAGAAGCTAGAAACTGGTCTTAAGCCGATTGGACCGCTTCGTTTGTCTCTACAAAAAACTGCTCTCTCTCTCTCCGTTTTTCGGACACAAGTACAATGACACAATACTTAAATACTTTTTCTGAGATTGCTGATAACTTAATCCAAGTCGGTATAACATTATCTGATGAGTTGCTGGTCATAAACTTGTTGTCCAGTCTGCCGAAGGAATTTGAAAATTTTGTGGTAGCAATGGAAACAAGGGATTGCTTGCCTAGCATTGATGTACTCAAGGTTAAATTAGTAGAGGAAAGTGAACGGCGAAGTCAACTAGAAGAAAAAGGAGAAAAGGTAACAACTCAACAAGCATTCGTTGCTAGGTCCAGTGTGGAAACGAAACATAAAAATAACAACAACAAGTTTAAATGTTATAATTGCGGAAAACGAGGTCACTACGCAAAAAACTGTAGAAGTGCGACAACTAAGAACAACAAGGTGGATCAACAGCCGCATCGTTAATTTGCTTTTCTAAGAGCTGACAATAGTAACGAGTTGAACAATATTTCTTGGTGCCTTGACAGTGGTGCCACCTCACATATTTGTTGCGATCGTCAAAAATTTACGTCGTTTGTAAATTGCAGAGAGAAAGTAATGTTAGCATGTGATGAAAATATAGAAGCAAAGGGAAAAGGAGATGTAAAAATCGCGCAAGAAGGTCAAATAATATTGAAAGATGTGCTTTATGTTCCTGAAATGTCTGTAAATTTTATTTCTGTTGCAAAGGCTACAAATTGTGGTTTAACTGTTGAATTCAAAAAAGAGTCTGCAATAATAAGAGACAAACTAGGTAAATGTATTCTGACTGCCAAAAATAATTCGAATTTGTTCATAAATTTAGAAAAAAGACCTGTAAAGCTATGTCTTTTAATCGATGAGACCGTACTTTGGCACAATAGATTTGGGCATCTCAATTTTATAACACTGCTCAATATGATGAAGACTAATGCAGGGTGTGGGAACGAAAATTGTAGCAAGAGATGAATCTTGCAGAACATGTCTGCAGAGTAAAATAAGTTCACAACCTTTTCAAGAAAGTGAAACGAAGTCAAAAGACTTACTGGAGTTAATTCACACGGATGTTTGTGGGCGTATGAGCAAATCGTCTATCGGAGGCTCACGCTATTCTTTTTATTGATGACAAGTCAAGAAGAATTTTTGTATATTTTATTAAAGAAAAAAGTGAAGTGATAGAAAAATTCAAAGTATTCAAGAAACTTGTAGAAAATCAAACCGGACGCAAGATAAAAGCGCTGCGAAGCGACAATGGCACTGAATATTTAAACCGCAAGTTCACTTCTCTTTTGGAAGAGGAATACAACGCCAGCTATCTGTACCATATACGCCACAACAGAATGGCGTAGCAGAGCGTGCGAACAGAACTGTTGTTGAAATGGCTCGGAGTATGTTGTTACATGCTGAGGCAGATGAGTCACTATGGGCAGAAGCCGTAAAGACAGCGGTTTATATACGGAACCCTAGGATATAGGGCTATAGGGCTTTAGCCCTGCCTAATAAAACGCCGTACGAAATTTGGACCGGCAAGAAACCGAATGTTAGTCATTTTCGGATTTCTGGTTCACCTGTTTTTGCTTTGGATAAAACGCAAACCAAAAAGTTTTCTGCCAAAGGCAAAGAATATATTCTTGTGGGATATTCTTCAAAAGCATACAGACTGTTTGATGCAAATGAAAGAAAAGTCGTAGAAAAGAGAGATGTTAAGTTCTGCGAAAATAAGTTTAATAATGAGTTGCCTTCTAACACGGTTGACGTTTCTGGTTTTCCTGATTTTCCTTAAAGTACAGATTGCATTTGCGATGTTGACGGAAGCGGAGTAAAAGATGCAGAAATAAAAATAGTTGAAGAAAAGCAGAGCAGCGATGAGGTAAGTTTCGAAAGTTGCAGCACAGACAGCGACCACGTAATGAAACAACAAACAGTTGCAGAAGCGAGAGGACGTGGAAGACCCCGTTTAGTTCGCACAGGCACTCTAGGGCGACCAAAGAAAATATATCAGAAGCTGAACTTTGCAAAAAGTGACGAAATACCAATTCCTCAAACTTTGGATGAGGCCCTTGGTGGTGAGAATAGCATCGAGTGGAAAGCAGCCATGTCACGTGAATATAAAGCACTCGAGGTAAACGACACTTGGTCAGTAGAGAATCTTCCTCCTAATCAAAGTGTGATCGGTTGCAGGTGGGTTTTTTCATTAAAACGAGACGAAAGGGGAAACATTCAGCAGTTTAAAGCGCGGCTTGTAGAAGAAGGCTGCAGCCAACAGTATGGCGTTAATTACAGTGAAACTTTTCGCCTGTCATTCGGTATTCGACTATAAGGTTATTTTTTGCATTAGCTGCCGAGCGAGGCTTGTACTTGCATCATGTTGATGTGTCAACAGTTAAATAAATAGTCGACTAGATGAAGAAATTTATATGAAATCACCTGAAGGAATTTTGAATAATAAGAATTCAAATCAAGTTTTAAAATTAAAAAAGGCGATTTATGGGCTCAAACAATCGGGACGAGCTTGGGACACAGATGTTGCTGTGCGCCAAATGGGATTTGAGCCATGTGCTAACGAAAGTTGCCTGTATAAAGCAACAAATGAAAGTAAGTTTCAACTCATTGCTATCTACGTAGATGACATCTTGATTGCCTGCGAAGATAAAGGAGACCTAGAAAAAATTAAACGTGGGATTGCACATAAGTTTAAGTTGGTCGACAACGGAAATGTTAAGCACTTTCTAGGTATGGAGATTGAACGAAAAAGTGATACCGGAGAAATTTTTGTGGGGCATAAACAATACGTGAAGAATCTTCTAAAACAATATGGTATGGAAAATTGTCGGCCTGCAGCAACACCATTGGACCCTGGGTATCAAATATCTTGTAATAAGGAAACCTGTGAGCGAATTGACCCGAAGCAGTATCAGTCATTAGTAGGAGCTCTGATGTATCTGGGTATCTCCACACGACCAGATATAATTCACTCTGTGGGTAAATTAGCGCAAAAAAACCAGGAACCACACATCGAACATGAGAAGGCTGCTAAGCACATATTAAGATATCTCTCTGCCACAAATAATATTAAGTTAAACTACTCCAGAACAGGTAAACCGCCAGAAGCTTACGTCGATGTTGATTGGACCAGTTGTTCCGTCGATAGAAAGTCCTACTCTGGATATGCGTTGATCATGGCAGGTAGTGCGATCAGCTGGGAAAGCAAAAAACAATCAGGTATTGCTTTGAGCAGCACGGAAGCCGAATTTGTTGCAATGTCTACCGCTGCAAGAGAAGCTGTCTATTTGAAAAGGTTGATTGGCTGCTACAACAAAGAAGAACCGCTAGTAATGTATGGTGATAACTTGGGTGCACAAAGTATGGCGAGAAATCCAGTTAATCACAACAAGAGCAAGCATATAGATATCAAATATTTACATGTCCGAGATATCGTAAAGTCAAATGAAATCGAACTGCGCTACACACCAACAGAGGATCTCACTAAAGCCAAAAATCTCACTAAAGCAAAACATGTAAAATGCATTACAGGTTTCGGCCTTAAGTAACGTACTTGTCTTTGTAAATCCGATATGAATATTATATTATTTTTAAGAAAAATGTGCATGTTTGAGAGAGCGTGTTGGAGTTAAATGAATATTATAATGCAACCCTGCATATTTCTTCTGTTCTTTTTGTACTCATTCTTACATATTAAAAACTTTGTACCCTTCTTTTAGTTCTGAATAAACCTCTGAATACAACAGCTTTAAACTTTTTTGTCCGTCTTAAAAACGTTTTATTTTAAAATTTATTTTTAGTTGTTGGCGTTTGATATTGGGAATGGAATTTCAGATTCCATTGTTGACAAACGATCTAATTTCATTATTTCGTTAATACAAAATTCTTTGGTCTCATTTAAATCATCTGACAGCATATGTTTGGCAGGTGGATACAAGAAAACTGCTGCTTTGTGCCATGAACTTGAACTTGATGCCTATTTCTCCCCAACTGGAATAGAATTTTAGATTTTAGAGCTGAAATAAATTTATATCCTCATTATTTTCTTCGCAAATGCTCATAATATTCGTTATTGATGGCAGTATAAATCATAATGATGGAGAACTGCAAACTTGTAGTTTTCAAGAATACATAAACATTAGAGCATATCTGCGTTCAGCTTCGCAGGCTTTAAATATTTACCTTCAGCAACCGTTCATTTTAATAATGTCAGCAAGAGTCTCATTAATTTTAAACAATTGTGTACAATTAATTCGAACATGACAAAATGAGAATTCCATCGCCTATGGCAGTGATTTTTTAGTGATGTAAATCAGACGGTACGTAAAGAACTGTGATTCATGCCAACGATACAAGACGGACGAAAGGAAACCGGCATGGAAAATGTTAACCAGAGTCCCAGTAGAACCATGGTCTACCGTCTGCGCTGACTTCGTCGGACAACTGCCACGATCTAAAGAAGGTTATAATATTCTACTAGTGTTCTTCGACAGATTCACAAATGGATAGAGTTCATTCCCTTACCACAAGCAACAACTAAAACGCTTAAGGCCGCTTTCAGAGAGAGATTTGACCTAATAGAAACGTTTTAAAATGGGCAAAATTAATAACCACATCCAAATTTGCCTAGAATGTTAAAAATGAATATTTCATAAACGATATGAGATACCAAAATTAAATTTCATTCCGGAGCATTCCGAGCAGCATTACCTAAAAGAACTAGCAAAAATGGGCGTGGTCTGACCACCAGAAATTACCATTTGGCGAAATTTTAATTGAAAATTTTATGCTTAATGTATTTGTGTAGTAAGAACAGACTATGCTTAAATAAATGTATAATGTTTAAATATTTATGTGTTTGTTTAAATAAAAATTATGGTAGAATATAGAGTAGAGATTGCGCTGAAATTAGCTTTAAATTGTTTACCTAGTAGACCAATTGGTGATTGAAAATGGGTGTACAGGTATCTCTCGAGTTACGCGGTACTTGAGTTACGCGAATTTCGGGTTACGCGAAAAAAAATGCGGCCATGTTCGAGTTAAAATATATAATTCTAGATGAATGTTTTTACATAAAAAAGTTTGCACTAATCCTGAGTCTCGACTTACGCGGTTTCGAGTTATGCAGAACCAATTAACGGCGTAAATCGAGGGATACCTCGGAATTGATTGACAGGCACTTTCAGGACTTTTTGTACCAATAGTTTTCTACGTTGCATATTTTTCATTTATATTGTCAGCATATTTTTTGTTCAATCTTCAGTTATTACATCGCATACTTTTAATTTTATTTTCTGAAAAATATTTATATACAATTAGTTTATCAATAAAGTTATCGCTTCAGTTCTTCACAACTGTTTATCAACGAAACATTGGCAGCTCGACACAATTGCTTCCATTCAAACATAGGATATGGTTAAAGCGCCGCAAACCATACTAAATAAACCAGTCTGGTGAAGGAGTATCTGGTATAAGCGCAGCTACTCCGTCATATCACCAGCAATCAAAAAGGGACGTGGAATTTATCTGCGTCGGTAAATAAATAGTGTGTATTTTTTATGATATATTTAAATTATTTTATGATTTTTTTTATATAATTCTCCTTTTCTTGACGCGTTTTAAGTTTTATTATATATAAGTTAAATTTATAAGTTAAATTTAAACATTAGTTTCTTTAGAATTTTTGTTATTCAGTCTTACTGTTTGTTAATTAGTCTTAAATGCGGAATAGAAAAGTTCATAGAAACCAAAGCTATCAAAGCAAAGTAAAACAATGAGCAAGTAACTGTTTGAAGTAACTGTAAATTCATCAGTCACTTCAATGCTGTAGAACACGTCATATTTTCTTTGTTCACCAGAGTATGGCTAGAGAGTGGAGGAAAATAATATTGTTGTTTAAAATTTCTTTCTGTGGCGGAAAGTAAAGGTACCTGATTTTCAGGCAGCAGACACAAGTTCTAACTACGCTCAGTGTTTACTGTTTTATATTTCAAGTTTTCACTTTCAATAAATTCTGCTGTTTTTGCACAAAAAGTAACTTTGCAAAAAATACTTTAAATTCATGGCTTGTCGCTCTATTTCTAATTTAATTTTTAATTAGACTTACCTAGAAAATTACATTATGTATTGCTATTAAAATAAATTTATTTAACATCGGTTACAGAAAAAATTAATCCAGAATGTCAGCCGCAAAATGAGTCACAATATTCAATATTCAGCACTCACCTTACGTTGATAAGATTGAACAAGTTGCAACAAGCCGAACGACTACAAACACTTTATTAACCAAGCTTGAAGCAAGACATTATCCATAGTATTATGACCCAATGTATGATAATGGTGTGATTTCATCATTTGAATATCCACAAAGATATTCTAACTATTCTACAAACAATTCCTATGTAAACCCTGAGGCACATTATCATTCCCATTATCATAATTTTAGTAATGTACAAGCTAACGCTATCGACACTCATCCGTACTATTATATATGCATTGGCCGCCTCCTCCAATACCAGCCGTAACTCAAAACAACAATCAGCATAATTTAAGTTCGCCGTATCCTCCTAATGGACCTTCAGTTAATCAATGGCATAACTAAAGTATAATTAACTTGCTAAAACGATAATAGTATAGCCTCGTATTTCGCATATTATTCTATATTTTATTATAAATTTATATATATAAATAGTGATATTAAATAGATTAGTTTGTCAAAACACAAATCAAATTTTGATAGTATTTAGTTATGGAAGCATATCCCTTTAAAACATATGCACCAAAGGCCACAAACCTGGGGAACCCTTTAATTTATTAGAAGATCTCCAACGAAACACGCGACGTAAGCATGAACGCAGAGAGAGTGGTTAGCCAGAGGAAAAACCTAATCCAGTGGAAAAAAGAACTTGAATGTTCAATTTTTTTTGTGTGTATACACCTAGAGAAAGAAGTCTTCTAAATTGTCAGTAGTACGACAGTAAATTAATGTGATCGTTTAGATTATTTCATTTTCGTATTACGATAAATTATATTTTTTAGCTATTAACACCTAAAACTTTATTGGTATTACTTTACCAAGTGTTGATTTAGTGGCAATTTTATTATTCTTTTAAAAATATTACAACAGCCGAAAAATTTTTTGCGTTGGTCTTATAGATTGCGGTATTCAAATTCACATATTCTGTATAAAATGTTGACTGAACTCTATTTTAGTTCATATTTGCATAAAACTGTAAACATAGAGGAATTGCGTTAACGTTAGATACACCTAGAGAAAGACGTCTTCTAAATTGTCAGTAGTACGACAGTAAATTAATGTGATCGTTTAGATTATTTCATTTGCGTATTACGATAAATTATATTTTTTAGCTATTAACACCTAAAATATTATTGGTATTACTTTACCAAGTGTTGATTTAGTGGCAATTTTATTATTCTTTTAAAAGTATTACAACACCCGAAAAATTTTCTGCGTTGGTCTTATAGCTTGCGGTATTCAAATTCACATATTCTGTATAAAATGTTGACTGAACTCTATTTTAGTTCATATTTGCATAAAACTGTAAACATAGAGGAATTGCGTTAACATTACAGTGAATATGTTAAAATAAAAAACAACATTTACTATTGATTTCCACAGTGAACCTTTCAATGGTTAATCAATGGCGATTCAGAGTTATCTGCGATTAGTATGTACTTACATCTTATTTCTTATTTAAAAGTACAAAATTTTAGATTTTCTATAACGAGTGTTACTGTTGCTTGATTACCTAATTTTATAAATTTTTACTAAATATATAAATTGTATAAGATTATTTTGTTAATATAAAGAAAATGTATTGCATATTTAATAATATTATTGCAGTTTTATTATTTTTGTGCCCGAAGGAAGAGGGTGTCCTTCGTATTTATTCTTGCTGAGCGTCAGGTTCTTAGTTCATCCGTATGTCTATGTGGGGAAATGACGACCACAGGACAACAAAAGAGATTTCGCCACAAATTTAACACAAATATCCTTTCTTAGAAAAGTTCGATGTTGATATTGCAAAAACTTTGGGATGTCGTCGGGACGTGGGGTGTGTAACCTTATTTTACCGATACTTTAATGGTAATTGTTCCTCTGAAGTAGCTAGCCTGATTCCTTCGGTTCAGGTATTCAACAGATCTCGGCTTTCCAGAGTGGTGCACTCCTTTTACGTCTCGAGACCGTTCCAACGCACTTCCCACTACCGCGATAATTGGTTTTTCGGTCGCGCAGTTAAGTTGTGGAATAGTCTCCCTGCGCATGTTTTCCCACCCACTCATAACGTTGATGCTTTTAAGAGGGGTGTAAATCGACACTACTCCCACCTTTCCCTTCCCACTAACCTTTTCCCTTCTAAACAAACGAATGCTTTGAATAGACAGGGGGCATCCCCTGAGTTTGGTTCTATCTGCCATAAAAAAAATTTATTGTAATACATATATAAATGATCGATAAATCAATTTTTTCCATAATCTTCTCACTGCTATTATTTTGACCGCATCATATGTATATATGCTGCATATATATATATATTTTTTATATATATATATATAATTTTATATATATATATATATATATATATATATATATATATATATATATATATATATATATATATATATTGTGACGCGACACACAGGTACACGTCACAAATCAAGCTATTTATGCTGTATTTTTTTAGTAAACAATGAAATGAATATGAAGAGAATTGAATACTTTGCGACGCGACTCGTCACAAACCAAGCGATTTACGCTTTATTTTTAGGTAAACAGTAATTTTGTAACGAATGAAACTAATATGAGCAGAACTGAATATTTTAAAAGTAATATCTCGCTGAGAATTAATTGAAACTAATTGTAAAGTAGTTAACATTAGTTTTAGTAGCTGGTAATTTCACCACAGGAAAAGGTATAAAAGAGCGTGCACAGCAGACATTTGGGAAGTTCTTCGCAGGCAGCGGCCTGGACAGCATCGTGGCTCCAAGTTCCAGTCTGTTAAGTGGTATAGTAGCTCCTGACTCCTTCCTTGCTCTAGGTGTACGGGTGTTATACATCCTGCCGAAGGCACTCCTTCCTTGCTCTAGGTTTACGGGTGTTATACATCCTGCCGAAGGCATTCCTTCCTCGCTCTAGGTGTACGGGTGTTATTCATCCTGCCGAAGGCACTCCTTCCTTGCACTAGGTGTACGGGTGTTATACATCCTGCCGAAGGCACTCCTTCCTCGCTCTAGGTGTACGGGTGTTATACATCCTGCCGAAGGCAATCCTGTATCCCTTTACATAAGCTACTAGCCACAACACCAGAGTCACCGGCGTATTCATCGGCGCAGTCATCGGCGCATTCATCGGCGCATTCATCGGCGCATTTATCGGCGCATTCATCGGCGCATCCACCGGCGCAGTCACCGGCGCATTCATCGGCGCATTCATCGGCGCAGTCACTGGCGCATTCATCGGCGCATTTACCGGCGCGACACAGGGGCATTCACCAACGCGACACCAGCGCCTTCCCCAGTGCAACAAGAGCACACTCATCGGCGCGATACAGGCGAATTCACCGGCGCGACACAGGCGCATTCACCGGCGCGACACAGGCGCATTCACCAACGCGACACCAGCGCGTTCACCAGTGCAACAAGAGCACACTCATCGGCGCGACACAGGCGAATTCACCGGCGCGACACAGGCGCATTCACCGGCGCGACACAGGCGCATTCACCGGTGCGACACAGGTGCATTCACCGGCGAGACACAAGCGCATTCACCAACGCGGCACCAGCGCGTTCACCAGTGCGACAAGAGCACACTCATCGGCGCGGCACAGGCGCATTCACCGGCGTGACACAGGGGCATTCACCAACGCGACACCAGCGCGTTCACCAGTGCGACAAGAGCACACTCATCGGCGCGACACAGGCGCATTCACCGGCGCGACACAGGCGCATTCACGGGCGTGACACAGGCGCATTCACCAATGCGACACAGGCGCATTCACCAACGCGACACCAGCGCGTTCACCAACGCGACACCAGCGCGTTCATCAGCGCGACATCAGCGACATTAGCGCACTCACCGGCGTGACACCGCGCGTTCAACAACGCGACATCAGCGCGACACAGGCGCGACATCAGCGCGTCATCAGCACGACCCTGACGCGTTCTTCAACGCGACACCAGTGCGATCCAAGTGCACTCAATGGCGCGACACAGCGCGGTCATCAACGCGACACAGGCGCGACGTCAACGCGGCACAGCGCGTTCATCAACGCGGCACAGCGCGTTCATCAACGCGACACCAGCACGACACAGGCGCGATACCAGCGCGTTCACCAGTGCGATAAAACCACACTCATCAGCGCACTCACCGGCGTGACACAGCGCGTTCAACAACGCGACATCAGCGCGACACAGGCGCGACATCAGAGCACAGCGCGTTCATCAACGCGACACCAGCACGACACCAACGCGACACCAGCGCGATCACCGGTCCACACCGGCGCACACCAGACACATAAACGTCCCAGAGCAAGACGACACAAAGGAAAAGCTGACTCTCAAGGACGTCAAGCAGTCAGCAAAGGTGGAATTACCAGCTACTCGATAGGGGTGTATAAAGTACTTAAATAGTGTGTTAAGATTGAGTTAACAAATAAAGTGAATTTATTGTTCCACTAAATTTTTCTGTGGACTGAACTCCGGTCTAACTATTCGAGTTATATCCCGGCCAGAGCAACGTTACAGATGGCGCCCGAACAGGAACAATTCACAGTAAATACGGCACTCGAGTGAGCTAACGGAACACTGAGAGCAAGTGAAGAGCGCCAGTCTTAAGCCCACACACTACTCAGGTCACAAAACCAAAGATGGTCTCTACAAGCTGGGTTTATTACCTAAACAAAGATGAACTCCTCGCGGCGTGCACCCGAATTTGGCCTCAAGGAAGCTGGCACCGCGGAGGAATTAAGGAAAACGCTGGTGGCCTTTATTAATGCGAAACAATATTCAGCAGACGACAAAACCCGACTCGAAGAATGGGAGGCCTCGCACGGAAAGAAAGTTACGACTCATTCGAGATCCACGAGCCCGATGCCACCTAAACACATAGTGGATGGCGCACCAGGACAACTTTCAATCAGCACAGCCGACGGGAAAATATCAGTGCAAACAAGAGCAGCGAGTCCCGTCGCAAATAAACACACAACAGAAGAGCCGCCAGGACCCACCAAAGCGACCTTTCACCGCAGCATGGGCGAGCAGAAGTGGTCGGCGAGTTACAATGGCAAGGGAGATCCCATTTCATTCGAAGATTGAACGGGTCGAAGAATCGGCCAGGTCGTATGGAATTGATCCTGACCTCCTCCCGAAAACCATGCCAGAGCTATTGACGGACATGGCATCCGCATGGTACCGAAATAATGACGAGCAATGGGGGAAATGGGCTGCGTTCAAGAGGGATTTTTTTACGTTCTTTCTTCCGGGCCGATATTTCGAGCAGCTGGACGACGCCACTAAGGTTCGACGACAACAACCAGGTGAGAGATTTAAGGAGTATGTCGTAGCAATCCAGGATCTTATGAGACAGGCCGAGTATACAGAAACTCGAGCGAATTTATCGCCATTCACGGACTGAGCTACAGAGGCACATTCGACGCAAGGATTTCACCAGTCTGAAGGAATTAACTGCACTTTCCCTGGAGTTGGAGTGCCTGCAGGACGATGAAACGACGCCGACGTCCGCCTTGACGAAGCGTATAGACACCCGGACACGGTTCAGGCAAGTTGAGGACATCATGTACACCCGCCAGGCGTGTTACCGTTGTGGTCAAAACGGACACGTCGAAAGACAATGCCGAAATCCAATGTACTTGTTTTGCTGCGTGTATGGGAGTCGGAATGTACGCACGATCGAATGCTGCCGACAGGGAAACGCCGAAGGGTCACGTATAAATCGAGGCGGTACGGGACCCGAACAACGAGCACCACAGCGCCAGACGTCTCAACCACCAACACACCAACAACAACCAACACGGAGGACAGATCGGCAATAGGTTGGGAAAATGATCGCATTTTTATAAGCGTGGACGTCGACGAAGTTTGGGTGGAGGCAGTCATCGACACCGGAGCGACGCGAAATTTTATCAGCGAGGCATTGGCTCAATTACTCTGGACGCCAGACACACATCGGTCAACAGAGCTCTCCGTTCGCCTGGCCGACGGCAGGTCAGTGAAGGTCACAGAATCACGCATGGTACCTATCCGATTTAAGGGCATTCAATGCGAGACGCAGCTGTTCGTACTGACTAACGCCATCGACGACTTCATTTTGGGCCTGGACTTCTTCAGGAAATCCAACACGGAAATAACCATTGGAGGGCTGACACTTAAACTTCCCCCTGGCACTGAAGATATTCTCCAGCTGCTTTGCTCGATGGTGCACAACAAAGAATCCAACCAAGAGACACAAATCGCGGCCTTCCTGGAAAATGAGTTACGAGCCTTCGAATCAATAAAGGGCACCACGAACATCACGTCACAACGAATCGTCATGAAGGACGATCGCCCAATAAAGCAGCGGTACTTCCCACGGAACCCGGCCATGCAAGCTGTGATCAACGAGCAGATCGACGAATTAATCAGGGATGAATGTATTGAACCTTCTAAGAGCCTGTATAGCGCACCAATTGTGCTGGTGCGGGAGAAAAACAACAAATGGAGGCTCTGTGTTGACTATCGCCAGCTTAACGCCAAGTCAGTACCGGATGCCTATCCTCTGCCGCGTATACAGCATATTTTGGACCAGCTGCGGAATGCTAAGGTCATCAGCACTCTAGACTTAAAAAACGGTTACTGGCAGATCCCGTTGGAGGAATCTAGCAAGCAGTATACGGCATTCACTGTTCCGGGACGTGCAATGTATCAGTGGAGAGTTATGCCGTTCGGGCTCCATTCGGCTCTTGCCACCTTTCAACGTACGCTCGATAAAATCATTGGGCCCGAATTGGAGCCATATGCATTCGCCTACCTTGACGATATCATCGTCACCGGGGAGTCCGTGGAGCACCATATGGACAATTTGCACAAAGTATTCAAGCGATTGAAGGAGGCCAACCTACGAATTAACCCGGAAAAATGTGAATTCTTTAAGAATGAGATCCGCTATTTAGGACATTTGGTCACTTCAAAAGAGATCCAGACCAACCCGGATAAAATTGCCATTCAGGAACTACAACCACCTACAACACTGAAAGAATTACGACGTTGCCTGGGTGTTACCTCGTGGTATCGGAGATTTTTTCCCAATTTTTCAAATATTGTTCAACCACTAACATCACTGCTAAGGAAAGGAAAACGGTGGATCTGGGGATCAGAACAGCAGGAGGCATTCGAGCTGCTCAAACAGAAATTGACGCAGGCACCGGTGCTGGCAGTTCCTGACTTCACACAGCGCTTCACACTCCAAACGGACGCCAGCAACCATGGACTCGGAGTTGTACTATTCCAAAGAATTGAAAATCAAGAAAAGGTCATCGCCTACGCCAGCCGTCGTCTTACGAGCGCTGAAAGCAATTACTCGTGTACGGAAAAGGAATGCCTAGCAATTGTGTGGGGCATCAGGAGAATGAGGCAATACCTGGAGGGGTATAAGCTCACAATAGTCACGGATCACCTGGCCCTGAAATGGCTCAACTCCATAGAGAGTCCGTCAGGACGCATCGCCCGCTGGGCGTTGGAGTTGCAACAATTCAGGTACGATATATACAATATCGGAAAGGATTGCAAAACGTGGTCGCCGACGCGCTATCGCGACAACCAAGAGACACTCTCGAGCGGGCTGAAGCAGCGGCAGAGGGCCAAACATGTGCATGGATCGAGAGGAAGAAGGCGGAAGTACGACGAGAACCCGAGAGACACGGCGACTATATCATCAAGGAGGAACAGCTCTATCGTCACATTCCACGGCGAGTCGGACACGAGGAGGGAAACGAGTGGAAACTGTGCGTTCCATCATACCAGAGACGGAGAGTGCTGTCCGAGAATCACGATTCTCCAACAGCTGGACACTTTGGGGTCTACAAAACCATCCAACGTCTGCCGCAACGCTATTACTGGCCAGGTATGTTTCGAGATGCCAGCACATATGTACGCAACTGCAATTCTTGCCAGAAGTACAAACCGGAACAACAGAAGCCAGCCGGAGAAATGTTCACACACATCGCGGAGGAACCTTGAGCCACAGTCTGCGTAGATTTCGTGGGACCCCTACCCAGGTCTACCCACGGCAACACGGCCATGCTCGTGTTCGTGGACAAATTTTCCAACTGGATGGAAATAGTACCAGTACGCGCGGCTACCGCTGAAACAGTGAAGAAAGCATTCAGAGAGAATCCTGTCCCGTTTTGGGGTCCCGAAAGTGTTGATTTCGAACAACGGTACGCAGTTTACGAGTCGTATCCTTCGAAAATACGTACAACAACTGGGAGTGAGACAGCAGTATACGGCTCCGTACACACCACAGGAGAACGCCGCCGAAAGAGCCAACCGAACTATCAAAACCCTGGTTGCTCAGCTGGCAGAAAATGACCACAGGCGATGGGACGACAAATTACCAGAGATAACTCTAGCTATTAACACGGGCGTTTCTGAAACCACTGGATACAGCCCTGCTTTCTTAGTACAAGGCCGCGAACCCAGACTGCCGGCGGCCCTCTACGACGAAGTCACCTTGGGCAACGAGAATTCCACCCAGCACCCGACAGGAAAAGCAGAAAACCTCAGAGAAATTGAATCTACCATGAAAATAACGGTAAAATAACGAGACACACCCCACATTCCGACGACGCTCCAAGGGTAGAGCGAAAATCGACAGAGGTGAAGTAGACGTTGCACTGCTTGAAGAAGCCTATGCACTTGGCTGCTTCTTTCGACACTTCGAAAATGTTATTATTCCAGCGAAGATCACACTGGATCGACATGCCCAGAACATCAAGAGCCGTCGACTCACTAATATCCACACCACCCACATTGAGGACGGGAAAGGGATTACCCTCCATTCGCCTGTGAATTAGCATGCAGCTTTGGGTCTTACTTGCATTGAAGTTGAGCTGATTCGCTCGACCCCACTCATAGATTTTATCAAGGTCACTTTGGAGTGTGTCACTCATGATTCGTCTCCTCCCGCTAACATGTGACCTCGAAGGTCGTTTGGAAAACGAATAGGAGCGACAAAGAAGAAAGCAGTTTTCAGCATTTCAACATTTTGGCTAATAGGTTTGCCTTGTGAACCGAGTGTGTAAAGTTCTTTCAAGAGAAGAGTTGGAATATACGAGGGCGTCTGATTCTTCACTCTTCTCACGAACGAACAGAAGTTCTTGCTATCTTTGCGGTATTCAAGAACTCTACTTCTAAGTCGCTGTTCGTAAAGAAACTTTTCGCGCCTTAGAGTGGCATTGCACCTGTTTCTTGTCTCTTTGCGAAGCAGTTCATTTTCAGCAGTTTTGTCTCTGCCAATTTTTGAACGTTTTTTACCTCCTTGGACCTGAATACCTGTCTACAAGTCGCATTAAACCAAGAGCGGTCTCTACTTAATACAAGTTTGCCTGGCTACTACTGTTTTATAACAATTATACAATCAGCATTGGGTCTTCCGCGCATTAAAATCGACCCGATTCACTTGACTCCACTCCTGGATTTTTTAGAGGTCAGATTGGAGTGTGTCGTTCATAATTCTGCGTTTTCTACGACGGGGTTTGATGTCAATGTCAGAAGGTCATTGATAAAAATGAGGAAGTGTTTGGGATATATATATATATATATATATATATATATATATATATATATGTGTGTGTGTGTGTGTGTGTGTGTGTATATATATATTGTTGATTTAAATTAAAATTTTCAACTCGATACTTTAACCGAGTCGTCTGATGTTTTTGTTAGCGTGAGTTTATAAATCGGTACTTGAACCGATTTATATGAATATTCCAAGAAAGGACACTTGCTACTTATAAATCGGTACTTGAACCGATTTATATGACTATTCCAAGAAAAGACACTTGTTATTTATAAATCGGTACTTGAACCGATTTATACGAATATTACAAGAAAAGACACTTATTACTTCTTCCGCAGAGATTGATTGAATCACACTTTATTAATTAGTGAGTTGCCTTATATAATAAATAATGACAATAAGTAAAATACAATTTGGATATTGGAGAGCACCTATTCAGCACAGTCAGCAATCAGAGCAACGACCGCTGACCGTTGGCATTGAAATGGCAACGGCTAGAGCGTGTGAACGTGGTATAGTTGGCTCGCATTATGCCAGACATTCAAAATTGGATACTGGAATTTTGGTTGAAAAACTGTCAATGGCATTCAAGGTTGTCGTCGGTCCACCGACTGTGCTGATTAGTGCATAAAATAATAGAAGCGAAAAACGCTGAAACACTACATCCTCCCGCCGGTTGACTGATGTTCAACTTTAAATGTGGATGGAGTATGAGGACTCTTGACTGGTGCGAGGGGGCTTCGGTGGGGCTTCTCGTCGTTCCGGAGTTGATGAAGAGCGGGAACAAGGTTTCTTGATTCGCAAATGACATAATATCCAGACGACCGCTACTAAACTTACAAACAAGGCACTGTAACTAACAATATGATGATGTGTGGAATTGTCTTGAAGCGTTTCGGGAAGAGTTGTGTCCCTTAGTCGATTATTAAATTCTCTTAAATTGTTGTTTTCAGCTGAGATTATTTTTTTGTTTCTTCTATAACCTCTTGTCGTATTTATTGTCATTAATTGTTGAAATTCCGCAAACCGGATGTATGATGTATGCAGAGTTGATAGTATTGATGAGTGCCCGTCAATGCTCATTAAGCCATTTCGAATGGTGCATCTATTATTTAACTCCAGCATACCGGAATTGAATAAATAGAATGGCATAGATTCTCCATCGCATACAGCTGACATTTCCATTTTTTTGATAACAGCAAAAATCCACTGGTTTTTTTTGTTTGTAGGAAGCCATTCTAAACTGGTTTTGGAGAGATTAATTGAGCAACTTGATGCAGTTTTGTTGGTTAGGAGGTTTATTTCACATTTATAAGCTCCTGATTCAATACCATAAGTTATCTGTGTGTTTGAACAAATATATTGACTTGATGTTAGCAAAACACATTTTTCGAGTTCATCCCAGTTCATGGGTATATATCTGTCACGATGGGGGTTAATGGCTAGGATTTCTGTATTGGGTATAATTTTTGCTATGGAATTATTCATTACTGTCGGAATAGGTATCAAGTTGAGTAACTGATAAAATTCTAGATCAACCAGTGGAATAGTGATGATAAAAATCACATGATCGATCGTTATGGTGCCTTTGGTATCCATAATTTTATAAAATTCTAGAAGATCTTCTGGATTAATCGGAAAGGACAATCCTGTTGGAAGATGATTTCTGATTTCCTTAATTTGAATTTTCAATTGAATTGGGGTTAGTAGTAGTGGACTAATCCTTCCATGATGAGCAATGGTGAGCACATCAAGAATGTCGGCGTGTATTTTTCTGAGCCTTGCTGCTACTGTTGTTAATTGTGTTGAGAGTGTAATGTACCACTGAAATATCTTGTGCTGATCCACTTCCCTTAGTATTTCGGCTATTTGAGTCTGCATTCGATCGACATATACTCTGCTGTCGTGTTGTTCTCATTTTTATAATGTTCAGCGTTGAGTCTACTATTGACGTTTGATTTTTTATTAAGTTGATTAGGAAATTCTCATTATTTTCTACCTTGTTGAGGGCTGTGGACATTTCTTTTGCGTACTCATTATCAAGTACCCCAAATAATGAGCGGGCCACATTGCCCACGATATCAAGAGCTGATCTCTTATGACGAGTGCTAGTTAGGATTTCGTTGTCAAATTGTAATCCCTCAAGAATGGACAAGAAGTGAGTAACTGTCGCCCGACAAGCATTATGTGTTGTGACATTTGCGCATATATGTTGCAGCGTAATAGTGCCGTTCTTAAATGTTTCCATTTCGTCACGGACGGGTTTCAAGTCATAATATGCCACTAGTTTCCAATTTGTAGTGGAAACTTTTGTAGTTCCTATACCTTCGAAGTAGATTCCTAAATTGTCAAATTTCGTTATATTTATGGGGCCAGTAACAACAATCGGTAGTAGTAGTAATGCGATTAAACAGAGCAGTACGTGAGGTTGCTTTTATTTTTCTAGAAGGAGTGTCTGCATGTTCAGTTGTAATTCTAAGCCTTTTAGATGTTGAAGGCACAGAATCATTGGATGGTTCCTGCGGCTCATCATGAAACAATGGAGCTAATCGATGTATTGGTCGACGACAGATTCCAGATGTTGTTTTCAAATCGACAACTCACACTGTTCCGTCATCACCCTTGAATAATTTTATTATTTTTCCCAAAGGCCAGTGTAGTGGAGGCGTATTATCCTCCTTGATTATTACAAGTGTTCCTTCCTTTGGGTTCGGTAACTGATCTCTCCACTGTGGCCTTTGCTGCAAGGATGTTAAATATTCGGAGCTCCAGCGTTTCCAGAATTCATGTTTCAGTTGCGATACAAGGTTCCACCTTTTTAGTGCAGTTCCTCTAAAATTGGACACTGTCCTGTCCACTTGTGCTGTTAAGGGTTCGCCGATGAGAAGGTGTCCAGGCGTAAGTGCAGTTAAATCATCAGGATCTGTTGACATTGGAGTGATTGGTCGAGAATTGAGAATACCTTCAATTTCAACTATAACAGTTTCTAACTCTTCATAAGTCAGCGAGGCTGTAGATACGCTTCTAAGTAACAGGTGTTTGCCTGTTTTTACAGCGGCTTCCCATAGCCCTCCGAAATGAGGTGCTCTAGGTGGAATGAATTTAAAATCGATTCCTTTTGCACTGCAAGAGCTCATGATTTTTTGTTGCGAGTTATGTGAAAAAACTGAGTTTTCACAAAACTGAGTTATGTGAAAAAAATTCGCATAAAAGATTCTTGGCACCGACGAAGTTAGTTGCGTTATCGGAATAAATGGTTTAACATCGTCCTCTTCGACTGATGAATCTTTTAATTGCAATCAATTTAATGCAACCAATTCAAGATGCACCGCCTTAGTTGAGACCTAACATAAGGTAGACCTTATGAGGTTTCTTGCCTCTAATTTTATAGTGTATCCAAAGAGGACCGCAGTAGTCCACTCCTGTTACTAAAAAGGGGCGAGTTGGGGTTATTCTATCTGCTGGCAGGTTACCCATTATCTGATTGTACAGGTGAGGCCTTGCTCGATTGCATCTTACACATTTTTGAACGATATTACGTGTCATCGTTTTCCCTTTTATGATCCAATACCGCTGTCTGGATGCAGCAAGAAGAGCTTGAAGTCCACAATGTTTGTTGTCTTCATGTAATTCCTTCAGTAAAAGTTTAACCAAGGGATCGTTGTAAGGCAACAGGAAAGGGTGTTTTGTGTCGAAGGCTAGATTAGCCGCCTTTAAGCGTCCACCAACGCGAATAAGCTCATTTTCGTCTATAAATGGTGAAAGGGTGATTATAGAGCTGCATTTACTTAGGGGCTTCCGTTTAGTTAGCAGCTTAATTTCAGTGTTGAAATCTGACCTTTGAATTGTTCGTATAATAATTCTTAATGCATTTTCAAGCTCCTCTACGGACAATGATATCTCCGTGTTACGTAAGTCTGTAGATTTACGAGCGTTTTGGGCAAACCTTAACATGTAGGCGATTACCTTTTGGAGAGTTCTAAACGAATTTCTGTGATTTATTCCATAAATTTGTTCGGCATCTTTTACATCTGCTGAAACTTCTGCTGATATTGTTGATGTGAGCTTCAATCTTTTTTCGAGTGGAGAGTCAATGGCGAGATTTTTGGAAAAGGGTGCTGGCCAACCAGATTTGTGCCCATGTAGGAAAAACGGGCCATAGAACCACATATTACATGTTGATAAGGCGTCGGGAGGTAGTCCTCTAGAAAGAATATCGGCTGGATTTTCTGTTGATGCGACATGGCGCCATTGTTCAGCCGATGCTAATTGTTGAATTTTAGCCACTCTAGTGGCCACGAATGTATGGAATGATGCTGCTGTGGCGTTGATCCAGGATAACGTAATCTCGGAATCTGACCAGAAGAAAACCTTGGTATTTTGGAGTCTCAAATCCCTTCTTACTCTGCATGTGAGTTCAGCTCCCAAAAGGGCTGCACACAATTCCAACCGAGGAATAGTTTGTGTTTTTAGTGGAGAAATCCTAGATTTTGCGCACAAAAGTTTCACGTTTATTTGTTTATTTTTGTATGTAGATCGCAGATATACTGCTGCTCCGAATGCTTTCTCGGAAGCGTCGACAAAAGTATGTATCTGCACTGACGTAGGCATTTCTTTACAAAGGACGTGTCTATCAATCTTAATATTATTTAAGGTAGCAGACATGTCTTGAAATTTGTGCCACTCGCTTTGCAATAGGTCTGGAAGACTGTCATCCCAAGACAACTTCATTTGCCAAAGCCGTTGGATGAATATTTTTTCAGTTACTAACACAGGTGCCAGGATTCCCAAGGGATCAAAGATACGAGCTAAGTCTGATGTTACTGATCGTTTTGTTACGATTTCTGTAATTGGCATGCGAACCCTGATGCTTAATTGATCAATCTTTGGTAGCCAAACGACTCCTAAGGTTTTGATACAAGGTGAAACTGAGTTCTTGAGATCTAGGTCAACTTCCTGATCTTGTTCTGGAATATTTTGCCTCAAATCTAGTAGAAAAACTTCCAATTAATGCTTGCAGCTTAAAATTGACACGCTATATTGTGTTTTGTTTCCTTCCTCCAATGCCTTCAACGCGAAGTATTGACTTCTCAGGAGATAGGCCCAATTTTTTCACCACTGCTTTAGATACCAAATTGACATGTGAACCGGAGTCAAGAATTGCTTTAAACTTATAAGTTGTGCCATTATTTGCGGTGGCGAGAACCATGGCAGTGCCCAATACAACAAGTTTCTGCTGGACATTATTAGTGTTAGTAGCTGCTACAGTAGCTGGTGAGCAATTTTCCTTAAAAATTGTAGCAGGAGTTGACTGACTTTTCTCCCTTGACGTAGAAATCTTTTGCGTATTCTCTATATGCAGCAAGGTGTTGTGCTTTTTGTTGCATTTGCTGCAGCTTCGAGAAGTGCATTGACTTGCCATATGACCTGGTTTCAAACAATTGATGCAAAGTTTTTCTCTTCGGACGATATTCAGACGATCTGATGCTCGCTGTTGTAAGAATGTTGGATATGCGAACAATGGATGATATAGTCCCTTGCATGTATTGCAAGTACCATTTTCTTGTGTTGAAGAGGCAGTTGTACGCAACTGTACAGCCTTGTGCAACGTTTGAGTTCGCTCCTTGTGCCCTATAACTTCTAGCGATTGGAAATGATTTTCTAAGAAATTGAGGAACTGGTTGATTTCTTATAACTCCTTCGGTTTGGAGACGCTTTGTTCATATAGGACGAGTGTTTGTCTGTCCAACTTTTTTATCAGTAGGTGCAGCAAAAGTGGATCCCAGGTGGATGTATCAACCTGAAGATTATTTAAGGCTAAGAGACATTCTTGTGTTGTATCTCTCAATCTCTTGACCTCAGCTACCGAACTGAGTCGCTCTGCTTCTCCAGTTAAATTTGACTTCAGATAAAACATCTTCTGGATGTTTGGTAGTGGTTGACGGTCCACTATTTGTGAAAATAACTCATAAAATTGACGCCAAGTGAGGTAATTCCCTTCAAATTTGGGGATGGTCAACTTGGGCAGATGTAAGGCATTTCGCAGAGTTGAATCAGCTGAGGCAGAAGAGGTAGAGGGGCTGTTATTCACGTGTTGTTCCGCAAAGGTAGCCAAATCGATGAGTAATTGTTGTATCCTTTGTTCCAAGTCTGCATAATTTTCGATTGTGGCCAATAGTTGTAGGATCTTCAAATTGAGCCCATATTTCGTCGTTCAATGCTTCAATTTGCTGCCATGTTTGATTAATTGTTCTAGTTTTGACCTCGTAAAATTTCCCGCGGTTGGTTGTCAATGTTGACGGGAAGTGATCAGATTAATCGTTCCAAAGACGCCATTCGGCATGATAGCTTCCTTATTAATCCGTCTGCACTGCTATGGAGGACCCTTGTTTGACCATCATCATTCTTATTTTTCTTTTGCTGCACACCTTGACCAGCAGCATTGCTTTCCTGATCTTCCAATACAGATTTCATGGTGTTCTGATCGGATAATTCCGCTTGTAGCCTTACTATTTCTTGTTGAAATGTCTTCGAAAATGATTCAACCAACTACATTATTTGATTGTAGTAATCCATTGTAAAGTACTCATTATCCATTGGAGGGTCCTTGATTATACGAATTTTGTTGTCCGTTGCTTCAAAACGGTCCCATATGTCTCTCAGGCGTTGTAAGCGGTCTTTGAAGTAAGTGACGCTTCTCTTTCGAACAGCAGAATCCTTCTTGTAGTTTCTGATGATTTGCTGGATTTGACCACCAGCTTCCAATTGAACTGCTGCTAATTGCGCAAATGAATCCATAATTTATCTTCAAAGGACCTGTTCCAGGATCACGTCGGGGTGTTGATTTGAATTATGTTGAAAAATGTTGATTTGAATTAAAATGTTCAACTCGGTACTTTAACCGAGTCGTCTGATGTTTTTGTTAGCGTGAATTTATAAATCGGTACTTGAACCGATTTATATGAATATTCCAAGAAAGGACACTTGCTACTTATAAATCGGTACTTGAACCGATTTATATGACTATTCCAAGAAAAGACACTTGTTATTTATAAATCGGTACTTGAACCGATTTATACGAATATTACAAGAAAAGACACTTATTACTTCTTCCGCAGAGATTGATTGAATCACACTTTATTAATTAGTGAGTTGCCTTATATAATAAATAATGACAATAAGTAAAATACAATTTGGATATTGGAGAGCACCTATTCAGCACAGTCAGCAATCAGAGCAACGACCGCTGACCGTTGGCATTGAAATGGCAACGGCTAGAGCGTGTGAACGTGGTATAGTTGGCTCGCATTATGCCAGACATTCAAAATTGGATACTCGAATTTTGGTTGAAAAACTGTCAATGGCATTCAAGGTTGTCGTCGGTCCACCGACTGTGCTGATTAGTGCATAAAATAATAGAAGCGAAAAACGCTGAAACACTACATCCTCCCGCCGGTTGACTGATGTTCAACTTTAAATGTGGATGGAGTATGAGGACTCTTGACTGGTGCGAGGGGGCTTCGGTGGGGCTTCTCGTCGTTCCGGAGTTGATGAAGAGCGGGAACAAGGTTTCTTGATTCGCAAATGACATAATATCCAGACGACCGCTACTAAACTTACAAACAAGGCACTGTAACTAACAATATGATGATGTGTGGAATTGTCTTGAAGCGTTTCGGGAAGAGTTGTGTCCCTTAGTCGATTATTAAATTCTCTTAAATTGTTGTTTTCAGCTGAGATTATTTTTTTGTTTCTTCTATAACCTCTTGTCGTATTTATTGTCATTAATTGTTGAAATTCCGCAAACCGGATGTATGATGTATGCAGAGTTGATAGTATTGATGAGTGCCCGTCAATGCTCATTAAGCCATTTCGAATGGTGCATCTATTATTTAACTCCAGCATACCGGAATTGAATAAATAGAATGGCATAGATTCTCCATCGCATACAGCTGACATTTCCATTTTTTTGATAACAGCAAAAATCCACTGGTTTTTTTTGTTTGTAGGAAGCCATTCTAAACTGGTTTTGGAGAGATTAATTGAGCAACTTGATGCAGTTTTGTTGGTTAGGAGGTTTATTTCACATTTATAAGCTCCTGATTCAATACCATAAGTTATCTGTGTGTTTGAACAAATATATTGACTTGATGTTAGCAAAACACATTTTTCGAGTTCATCCCAGTTCATGGGTATATATCTGTCACGATGGGGGTTAATGGCTAGGATTTCTGTATTGGGTATAATTTTTGCTATGGAATTATTCATTACTGTCGGAATAGGTATCAAGTTGAGTAACTGATAAAATTCTAGATCAACCAGTGGAATAGTGATGATAAAAATCACATGATCGATCGTTATGGTGCCTTTGGTATCCATAATTTTATAAAATTCTAGAAGATCTTCTGGATTAATCGGAAAGGACAATCCTGTTGGAAGATGATTTCTGATTTCCTTAATTTGAATTTTCAATTGAATTGGGGTTAGTAGTAGTGGACTAATCCTTCCATGATGAGCAATGGTGAGCACATCAAGAATGTCGGCGTGTATTTTTCTGAGCCTTGCTGCTACTGTTGTTAATTGTGTTGAGAGTGTAATGTACCACTGAAATATCTTGTGCTGATCCACTTCCCTTAGTATTTCGGCTATTTGAGTCTGCATTCGATCGACATATACTCTGCTGTCGTGTTGTTCTCATTTTTATAATGTTCAGCGTTGAGTCTACTATTGACGTTTGATTTTTTATTAAGTTGATTAGGAAATTCTCATTATTTTCTACCTTGTTGAGGGCTGTGGACATTTCTTTTGCGTACTCATTATCAATTACCCCAAATAATGAGCGGGCCACATTGCCCACGATATCAAGAGCTGATCTCTTATGACGAGTGCTAGTTAGGATTTCGTTGTCAAATTGTAATCCCTCAAGAATGGACAAGAAGTGAGTAACTGTCGCCCGACAAGCATTATGTGTTGTGACATTTGCGCATATATGTTGCAGCGTAATAGTGCCGTTCTTAAATGTTTCCATTTCGTCACGGACGGGTTTCAAGTCATAATATGCCACTAGTTTCCAATTTGTAGTGGAAACTTTTGTAGTTCCTATACCTTCGAAGTAGATTCCTAAATTGTCAAATTTCGTTATATTTATGGGGCCAGTAACAACAATCGGTAGTAGTAGTAATGCGATTAAACAGAGCAGTACGTGAGGTTGCTTTTATTTTTCTAGAAGGAGTGTCTGCATGTTCAGTTGTAATTCTAAGCCTTTTAGATGTTGAAGGCACAGAATCATTGGATGGTTCCTGCGGCTCATCATGAAACAATGGAGCTAATCGATGTATTGGTCGACGACAGATTCCAGATGTTGTTTTCAAATCGACAACTCACACTGTTCCGTCATCACCCTTGAATAATTTTATTATTTTTCCCAAAGGCCAGTGTAGTGGAGGCGTATTATCCTCCTTGATTATTACAAGTGTTCCTTCCTTTGGGTTCGGTAACTGATCTCTCCACTGTGGCCTTTGCTGCAAGGATGTTAAATATTCGGAGCTCCAGCGTTTCCAGAATTCATGTTTCAGTTGCGATACAAGGTTCCACCTTTTTAGTGCAGTTCCTCTAAAATTGGACACTGTCCTGTCCACTTGTGCTGTTAAGGGTTCGCCGATGAGAAGGTGTCCAGGCGTAAGTGCAGTTAAATCATCAGGATCTGTTGACATTGGAGTGATTGGTCGAGAATTGAGAATACCTTCAATTTCAACTATAACAGTTTCTAACTCTTCATAAGTCAGCGAGGCTGTAGATACGCTTCTAAGTAACAGGTGTTTGCCTGTTTTTACAGCGGCTTCCCATAGCCCTCCGAAATGAGGTGCTCTAGGTGGAATGAATTTAAAATCGATTCCTTTTGCACTGCAAGAGCTCATGATTTTTTGTTGCGAGTTATGTGAAAAAACTGAGTCATGCAATTCGCATAAAAGATTCTTGGCACCGACGAAGTTAGTTGCGTTATCGGAATAAATGGTTTAACATCGTCCTCTTCGACTGATGAATCTTTTAATTGCAATCAATTTAATGCAACCAATTCAAGATGCACCGCCTTAGTTGAGACCTAACATAAGGTAGACCTTATGAGGTTTCTTGCCTCTAATTTTATAGTGTATCCAAAGAGGACCGCAGTAGTCCACTCCTGTTACTAAAAAGGGGCGAGTTGGGGTCATTCTATCTGCTGGCAGGTTACCCATTATCTGATTGTACAGGTGAGGCCTTGCTCGATTGCATCTTACACATTTTTGAACGATATTACGTGTCATCGTTTTCCCTTTTATGATCCAATACCGCTGTCTGGATGCAGCAAGAAGAGCTTGAAGTCCACAATGTTTGTTGTCTTCATGTAATTCCTTCAGTAAAAGTTTAACCAAGGGATCGTTGTAAGGCAACAGGAAAGGGTGTTTTGTGTCGAAGGCTAGATTAGCCGCCTTTAAGCGTCCACCAACGCGAATAAGCTCATTTTCGTCTATAAATGGTGAAAGGGTGATTATAGAGCTGCATTTACTTAGGGGCTTCCGTTTAGTTAGCAGCTTAATTTCAGTGTTGAAATCTGACCTTTGAATTGTTCGTATAATAATTCTTAATGCATTTTCAAGCTCCTCTACGGACAATGATATCTCCGTGTTACGTAAGTCTGTAGATTTACGAGCGTTTTGGGCAAACCTTAACATGTAGGCGATTACCTTTTGGAGAGTTCTAAACGAATTTCTGTGATTTATTCCATAAATAATTTGTTCGGCATCTTTTACATCTGCTGAAACTTCTGCTGATATTGTTGATGTGAGCTTCAATCTTTTTTCGAGTGGAGAGTCAATGGCGAGATTTTTGGAAAAGGGTGCTGGCCAACCAGATTTGTGCCCATGTAGGAAAAAAGGGCCATAGAACCACATATTACATGTTGATAAGGCGTCGGGAGGTAGTCCTCTAGAAAGAATATCGGCTGGATTTTCTGTTGATGCGACATGGCGCCATTGTTCAGCCGATGCTAATTGTTGAATTTTAGCCACTCTAGTGGCCACGAATGTATGGAATGATGCTGCTGTGGCGTTGATCCAGGATAACGTAATCTCGGAATCTGACCAGAAGAAAACCTTGGTATTTTGGAGTCTCAAATCCCTTCTTACTCTGCATGTGAGTTCAGCTCCCAAAAGCTCCCTGCACACAATTCCAACCGAGGAATAGTTTGTGTTTTTAGTGGAGAAATCCTAGATTTTGCGCACAAAAGTTTCACGTTTATTTGTTTATTTTTGTATGTAGATCGCAGATATACTGCTGCTCCGAATGCTTTCTCGGAAGCGTCGACAAAAGTATGTATCTGCACTGACGTAGGCATTTCTTTACAAAGGACGTGTCTATCAATCTTAATATTATTTAAGGTAGCAGACATGTCTTGAAATTTGTGCCACTCGCTTTGCAATAGGTCTGGAAGACTGTCATCCCAAGACAACTTCATTTGCCAAAGCCGTTGGATGAATATTTTTTCAGTTACTAACACAGGTGCCAGGATTCCCAAGGGATCAAAGATACGAGCTAAGTCTGATGTTACTGATCGTTTTGTTACGATTTCTGTAATTGGCATGCGAACTCTGATGCTTAATTGATCAATCTTTGGTAGCCAAACGACTCCTAAGGTTTTGATACAAGGTGAAACTGAGTTGTTGAGATCTAGGTCAACTTCCTGATCTTGTTCTGGAATATTTTGCCTCAAATCTAGTAGAAAAACTTCCAATTAATGCTTGCAGCTTAAAATTGACACGCTATATTGTGTTTTGTTTCCTTCCTCCAATGCCTTCAACGCGAAGTATTGACTTCTCAGGAGATAGGCCCAATTTTTTCACCACCGCTTTAGATACCAAATTGACATGTGAACCGGAGTCAAGAATTGCTTTAAACTTATAAGTTGTGCCATTATTTGCGGTGGCGGGAACCATGGCAGTGCCCAATACAACAAGTTTCTGCTGGACATTATTAGTGTTAGTAGCTGCTACAGTAGCTGGTGAGCAATTTTCCTTAAAAATTGTAGCAGGAGTTGACTGACTTTTCTCCCTTGACGTAGAAATCTTTTGCGTATTCTCTATATGCAGCAAGGTGTTGTGCTTTTTGTTGCATTTGCTGCAGCTTCGAGAAGTGCATTGACTTGCCATATGACCTGGTTTCAAACAATTGATGCAAAGTTTTTCTCTTCGGACGATATTCAGACGATCTGATGCTCGCTGTTGTAAGAATGTTGGATATGCGAACAATGGATGATATAGTCCCTTGCATGTATTGCAAGTACCATTTTCTTGTGTTGAAGAGGCAGTTGTACGCAACTGTACAGCCTTGTGCAACGTTTGAGTTCGCTCCTTGTGCCCTATAACTTCTAGCGATTGGAAATGATTTTCTAAGAAATTGAGGAACTGGTTGATTTCTTATAACTCCTTCGGTTTGGAGACGCTTTGTTCATATAGGACGAGTGTTTGTCTGTCCAACTTTTTTATCAGTAGGTGCAGCAAAAGTGGATCCCAGGTGGATGTATCAACCTGAAGATTATTTAAGGCTAAGAGACATTCTTGTGTTGTATCTCTCAATCTCTTGACCTCAGCTACCGAACTGAGTCGCTCTGCTTCTCCAGTTAAATTTGACTTCAGATAAAACATCTTCTGGATGTTTGGTAGTGGTTGACGGTCCACTATTTGTGAAAATAACTCATAAAATTGACGCCAAGTGAGGTAATTCCCTTCAAATTTGGGGATGGTCAACTTGGGCAGATGTAAGGCATTTCGCAGAGTTGAATCAGCTGAGGCAGAAGAGGTAGAGGGGCTGTTATTCACGTGTTGTTCCGCAAAGGTAGCCAAATCGATGAGTAATTGTTGTATCCTTTGTTCCAAGTCTGCATAATTTTCGATTGTGGCCAATAGTTGTAGGATCTTCAAATTGAGCCCATATTTCGTCGTTCAATGCTTCAATTTGCTGCCATGTTTGATTAATTGTTCTAGTTTTGACCTCGTAAAATTTCCCGCGGTTGGTTGTCAATGTTGACGGGAAGTGATCAGATTAATCGTTCCAAAGACGCCATTCGGCATGATAGCTTCCTTATTAATCCGTCTGCACTGCTATGGAGGACCCTTGTTTGACCATCATCATTCTTATTTTTCTTTTGCTGCACACCTTGACCAGCAGCATTGCTTTCCTGATCTTCCAATACAGATTTCATGGTGTTCTGATCGGATAATTCCGCTTGTAGCCTTACTATTTCTTGTTGAAATGTCTTCGAAAATGATTCAACCAACTACATTATTTGATTGTAGTAATCCATTGTAAAGTACTCATTATCCATTGGAGGGTCCTTGATTATACGAATTTTGTTGTCCGTTGCTTCAAAACGGTCCCATATGTCTCTCAGGCGTTGTAAGCGGTCTTTGAAGTAAGTGACGCTTCTCTTTCGAACAGCAGAATCCTTCTTGTAGTTTCTGATGATTTGCTGGATTTGACCACCAGCTTCCAATTGAACTGCTGCTAATTGCGCAAATGAATCCATAATTTATCTTCAAAGGACCTGTTCCAGGATCACGTCGGGGTGTTGATTTGAATTATGTTGAAAAATGTTGATTTGAATTAAAATGTTCAACTCGGTACTTTAACCGAGTCGTCTGATGTTTTTGTTAGCGTGAATTTATAAATCGGTACTTGAACCGATTTATATGAATATTCCAAGAAAGGACACTTGCTACTTATAAATCGGTACTTGAACCGATTTATATGACTATTCCAAGAAAAGACACTTGTTATTTATAAATCGGTACTTGAACCGATTTATACGAATATTACAAGAAAAGACACTTATTACTTCTTCCGCAGAGATTGATTGAATCACACTTTATTAATTAGTGAGTTGCCTTATATAATAAATAATGACAATAAGTAAAATACAATTTGGATATTGGAGAGCACCTATTCAGCACAGTCAGCAATCAGAGCAACGACCGCTGACCGTTGGCATTGAAATGGCAACGGCTAGAGCGTGTGAACGTGGTATAGTTGGCTCGCATTATGCCAGACATTCAAAATTGGATACTCGAATTTTGGTTGAAAAACTGTCAATGGCATTCAAGGTTGTCGTCGGTCCACCGACTGTGCTGATTAGTGCATAAAATAATAGAAGCGAAAAACGCTGAAACACTACATCCTCCCGCCGGTTGACTGATGTTCAACTTTAAATGTGGATGGAGTATGAGGACTCTTGACTGGTGCGAGGGGGCTTCGGTGGGGCTTCTCGTCGTTCCGGAGTTGATGAAGAGCGGGAACAAGGTTTCTTGATTCGCAAATGACATAATATCCAGACGACCGCTACTAAACTTACAAACAAGGCACTGTAACTAACAATATGATGATGTGTGGAATTGTCTTGAAGCGTTTCGGGAAGAGTTGTGTCCCTTAGTCGATTATTAAATTCTCTTAAATTGTTGTTTTCAGCTGAGATTATTTTTTTGTTTCTTCTATAACCTCTTGTCGTATTTATTGTCATTAATTGTTGAAATTCCGCAAACCGGATGTATGATGTATGCAGAGTTGATAGTATTGATGAGTGCCCGTCAATGCTCATTAAGCCATTTCGAATGGTGCATCTATTATTTAACTCCAGCATACCGGAATTGAATAAATAGAATGGCATAGATTCTCCATCGCATACAGCTGACATTTCCATTTTTTTGATAACAGCAAAAATCCACTGGTTTTTTTTGTTTGTAGGAAGCCATTCTAAACTGGTTTTGGAGAGATTAATTGAGCAACTTGATGCAGTTTTGTTGGTTAGGAGGTTTATTTCACATTTATAAGCTCCTGATTCAATACCATAAGTTATCTGTGTGTTTGAACAAATATATTGACTTGATGTTAGCAAAACACATTTTTCGAGTTCATCCCAGTTCATGGGTATATATCTGTCACGATGGGGGTTAATGGCTAGGATTTCTGTATTGGGTATAATTTTTGCTATGGAATTATTCATTACTGTCGGAATAGGTATCAAGTTGAGTAACTGATAAAATTCTAGATCAACCAGTGGAATAGTGATGATAAAAATCACATGATCGATCGTTATGGTGCCTTTGGTATCCATAATTTTATAAAATTCTAGAAGATCTTCTGGATTAATCGGAAAGGACAATCCTGTTGGAAGATGATTTCTGATTTCCTTAATTTGAATTTTCAATTGAATTGGGGTTAGTAGTAGTGGACTAATCCTTCCATGATGAGCAATGGTGAGCACATCAAGAATGTCGGCGTGTATTTTTCTGAGCCTTGCTGCTACTGTTGTTAATTGTGTTGAGAGTGTAATGTACCACTGAAATATCTTGTGCTGATCCACTTCCCTTAGTATTTCGGCTATTTGAGTCTGCATTCGATCGACATATACTCTGCTGTCGTGTTGTTCTCATTTTTATAATGTTCAGCGTTGAGTCTACTATTGACGTTTGATTTTTTATTAAGTTGATTAGGAAATTCTCATTATTTTCTACCTTGTTGAGGGCTGTGGACATTTCTTTTGCGTACTCATTATCAAGTACCCCAAATAATGAGCGGGCCACATTGCCCACGATATCAAGAGCTGATCTCTTATGACGAGTGCTAGTTAGGATTTCGTTGTCAAATTGTAATCCCTCAAGAATGGACAAGAAGTGAGTAACTGTCGCCCGACAAGCATTATGTGTTGTGACATTTGCGCATATATGTTGCAGCGTAATAGTGCCGTTCTTAAATGTTTCCATTTCGTCACGGACGGGTTTCAAGTCATAATATGCCACTAGTTTCCAATTTGTAGTGGAAACTTTTGTAGTTCCTATACCTTCGAAGTAGATTCCTAAATTGTCAAATTTCGTTATATTTATGGGGCCAGTAACAACAATCGGTAGTAGTAGTAATGCGATTAAACAGAGCAGTACGTGAGGTTGCTTTTATTTTTCTAGAAGGAGTGTCTGCATGTTCAGTTGTAATTCTAAGCCTTTTAGATGTTGAAGGCACAGAATCATTGGATGGTTCCTGCGGCTCATCATGAAACAATGGAGCTAATCGATGTATTGGTCGACGACAGATTCCAGATGTTGTTTTCAAATCGACAACTCACACTGTTCCGTCATCACCCTTGAATAATTTTATTATTTTTCCCAAAGGCCAGTGTAGTGGAGGCGTATTATCCTCCTTGATTATTACAAGTGTTCCTTCCTTTGGGTTCGGTAACTGATCTCTCCACTGTGGCCTTTGCTGCAAGGATGTTAAATATTCGGAGCTCCAGCGTTTCCAGAATTCATGTTTCAGTTGCGATACAAGGTTCCACCTTTTTAGTGCAGTTCCTCTAAAATTGGACACTGTCCTGTCCACTTGTGCTGTTAAGGGTTCGCCGATGAGAAGGTGTCCAGGCGTAAGTGCAGTTAAATCATCAGGATCTGTTGACATTGGAGTGATTGGTCGAGAATTGAGAATACCTTCAATTTCAACTATAACAGTTTCTAACTCTTCATAAGTCAGCGAGGCTGTAGATACGCTTCTAAGTAACAGGTGTTTGCCTGTTTTTACAGCGGCTTCCCATAGCCCTCCGAAATGAGGTGCTCTAGGTGGAATGAATTTAAAATCGATTCCTTTTGCACTGCAAGAGCTCATGATTTTTTGTTGCGAGTTATGTGAAAAAACTGAGTCATGCAATTCGCATAAAAGATTCTTGGCACCGACGAAGTTAGTTGCGTTATCGGAATAAATGGTTTAACATCGTCCTCTTCGACTGATGAATCTTTTAATTGCAATCAATTTAATGCAACCAATTCAAGATGCACCGCCTTAGTTGAGACCTAACATAAGGTAGACCTTATGAGGTTTCTTGCCTCTAATTTTATAGTGTATCCAAAGAGGACCGCAGTAGTCCACTCCTGTTACTAAAAAGGGGCGAGTTGGGGTCATTCTATCTGCTGGCAGGTTACCCATTATCTGATTGTACAGGTGAGGCCTTGCTCGATTGCATCTTACACATTTTTGAACGATATTACGTGTCATCGTTTTCCCTTTTATGATCCAATACCGCTGTCTGGATGCAGCAAGAAGAGCTTGAAGTCCACAATGTTTGTTGTCTTCATGTAATTCCTTCAGTAAAAGTTTAACCAAGGGATCGTTGTAAGGCAACAGGAAAGGGTGTTTTGTGTCGAAGGCTAGATTAGCCGCCTTTAAGCGTCCACCAACGCGAATAAGCTCATTTTCGTCTATAAATGGTGAAAGGGTGATTATAGAGCTGCATTTACTTAGGGGCTTCCGTTTAGTTAGCAGCTTAATTTCAGTGTTGAAATCTGACCTTTGAATTGTTCGTATAATAATTCTTAATGCATTTTCAAGCTCCTCTACGGACAATGATATCTCCGTGTTACGTAAGTCTGTAGATTTACGAGCGTTTTGGGCAAACCTTAACATGTAGGCGATTACCTTTTGGAGAGTTCTAAACGAATTTCTGTGATTTATTCCATAAATAATTTGTTCAGCATCTTTTACATCTGCTGAAACTTCTGCTGATATTGTTGATGTGAGCTTCAATCTTTTTTCGAGTGGAGAGTCAATGGCGAGATTTTTGGAAAAGGGTGCTGGCCAACCAGATTTGTGCCCATGTAGGAAAAACGGGCCATAGAACCACATATTACATGTTGATAAGGCGTCGGGAGGTAGTCCTCTAGAAAGAATATCGGCTGGATTTTCTGTTGATGCGACATGGCGCCATTGTTCAGCCGATGCTAATTGTTGAATTTTAGCCACTCTAGTGGCCACGAATGTATGGAATGATGCTGCTGTGGCGTTGATCCAGGATAACGTAATCTCGGAATCTGACCAGAAGAAAACCTTGGTATTTTGGAGTCTCAAATCCCTTCTTACTCTGCATGTGAGTTCAGCTCCCAAAAGCTCCCTGCACACAATTCCAACCGAGGAATAGTTTGTGTTTTTAGTGGAGAAATCCTAGATTTTGCGCACAAAAGTTTCACGTTTATTTGTTTATTTTTGTATGTAGATCGCAGATATACTGCTGCTCCGAATGCTTTCTCGGAAGCGTCGACAAAAGTATGTATCTGCACTGACGTAGGCATTTCTTTACAAAGGACGTGTCTATCAATCTTAATATTATTTAAGGTAGCAGACATGTCTTGAAATTTGTGCCACTCGCTTTGCAATAGGTCTGGAAGACTGTCATCCCAAGACAACTTCATTTGCCAAAGCCGTTGGATGAATATTTTTTCAGTTACTAACACAGGTGCCAGGATTCCCAAGGGATCAAAGATACGAGCTAAGTCTGATGTTACTGATCGTTTTGTTACGATTTCTGTAATTGGCATGCGAACTCTGATGCTTAATTGATCAATCTTTGGTAGCCAAACGACTCCTAAGGTTTTGATACAAGGTGAAACTGAGTTGTTGAGATCTAGGTCAACTTCCTGATCTTGTTCTGGAATATTTTGCCTCAAATCTAGTAGAAAAACTTCCAATTAATGCTTGCAGCTTAAAATTGACACGCTATATTGTGTTTTGTTTCCTTCCTCCAATGCCTTCAACGCGAAGTATTGACTTCTCAGGAGATAGGCCCAATTTTTTCACCACCGCTTTAGATACCAAATTGACATGTGAACCGGAGTCAAGAATTGCTTTAAACTTATAAGTTGTGCCATTATTTGCGGTGGCGAGAACCATGGCAGTGCCCAATACAACAAGTTTCTGCTGGACATTATTAGTGTTAGTAGCTGCTACAGTAGCTGGTGAGCAATTTTCCTTAAAAATTGTAGCAGGAGTTGACTGACTTTTCTCCCTTGACGTAGAAATCTTTTGCGTATTCTCTATATGCAGCAAGGTGTTGTGCTTTTTGTTGCATTTGCTGCAGCTTCGAGAAGTGCATTGACTTGCCATATGACCTGGTTTCAAACAATTGATGCAAAGTTTTTCTCTTCGGACGATATTCAGACGATCTGATGCTCGCTGTTGTAAGAATGTTGGATATGCGAACAATGGATGATATAGTCCCTTGCATGTATTGCAAGTACCATTTTCTTGTGTTGAAGAGGCAGTTGTACGCAACTGTACAGCCTTGTGCAACGTTTGAGTTCGCTCCTTGTGCCCTATAACTTCTAGCGATTGGAAATGATTTTCTAAGAAATTGAGGAACTGGTTGATTTCTTATAACTCCTTCGGTTTGGAGACGCTTTGTTCATATAGGACGAGTGTTTGTCTGTCCAACTTTTTTATCAGTAGGTGCAGCAAAAGTGGATCCCAGGTGGATGTATCAACCTGAAGATTATTTAAGGCTAAGAGACATTCTTGTGTTGTATCTCTCAATCTCTTGACCTCAGCTACCGAACTGAGTCGCTCTGCTTCTCCAGTTAAATTTGACTTCAGATAAAACATCTTCTGGATGTTTGGTAGTGGTTGACGGTCCACTATTTGTGAAAATAACTCATAAAATTGACGCCAATTGAGGTAATTCCCTTCAAATTTGGGGATGGTCAACTTGGGCAGATGTAAGGCATTTCGCAGAGTTGAATCAGCTGAGGCAGAAGAGGTAGAGGGGCTGTTATTCACGTGTTGTTCCGCAAAGGTAGCCAAATCGATGAGTAATTGTTGTATCCTTTGTTCCAAGTCTGCATAATTTTCGATTGTGGCCAATAGTTGTAGGATCTTCAAATTGAGCCCATATTTCGTCGTTCAATGCTTCAATTTGCTGCCATGTTTGATTAATTGTTCTAGTTTTGACCTCGTAAAATTTCCCGCGGTTGGTTGTCAATGTTGACGGGAAGTGATCAGATTAATCGTTCCAAAGACGCCATTCGGCATGATAGCTTCCTTATTAATCCGTCTGCACTGCTATGGAGGACCCTTGTTTGACCATCATCATTTTTATTTTTCTTTTGCTGCACACCTTGACCAGCAGCATTGCTTTCCTGATCTTCCAATACAGATTTCATGGTGTTCTGATCGGATAATTCCGCTTGTAGCCTTACTATTTCTTGTTGAAATGTCTTCGAAAATGATTCAACCAACTACATTATTTGATTGTAGTAATCCATTGTAAAGTACTCATTATCCATTGGAGGGTCCTTGATTATACGAATTTTGTTGTCCGTTGCTTCAAAACGGTCCCATATGTCTCTCAGGCGTTGTAAGCGGTCTTTGAAGTAAGTGACGCTTCTCTTTCGAACAGCAGAATCCTTCTTGTAGTTTCTGATGATTTGCTGGATTTGACCACCAGCTTCCAATTGAACTGCTGCTAATTGCGCAAATGAATCCATAATTTATCTTCAAAGGACCTGTTCCAGGATCACGTCGGGGTGTTGATTTGAATTATGTTGAAAAATGTTGATTTGAATTAAAATGTTCAACTCGGTACTTTAACCGAGTCGTCTGATGTTTTTGTTAGCGTGAATTTATAAATCGGTACTTGAACCGATTTATATGAATATTCCAAGAAAGGACACTTGCTACTTATAAATCGGTACTTGAACCGATTTATATGACTATTCCAAGAAAAGACACTTGTTATTTATAAATCGGTACTTGAACCGATTTATACGAATATTACAAGAAAAGACACTTGTTACTTCTTCCGCAGAGATTGATTGAATCACACTTTATTAATTAGTGAGTTGCCTTATATAATAAATAATGACAATAAGTAAAATACAATTTGGATATTGAAGAGCACCTATTCAGCACTGTCAGCAATCAGAGCAACGACCGCTGACCGTTGGCATTGAAATGGAAACGGCTAGAGCGTGTGAACGTGGTATAGTTGGCTCGCATTATGCCAGACATTCGAAATTGGATACTGGAATTTTGGTTGAAAAACTGCCAATGGCATTCAAGGTTGTCGTGGGTTCACAGACTGTGCTGATTAGTGCATAAAATAATAGAAGGGAAAAACGCGGAAACACTATATATATATATATATATATATATATATATATATATATATATATATATATATATATATATATATATATATATATATATATATATATATATATATATATATATATATATATATATATATATATAACTGGGATATAATTCGAATAGTTAGACAGCCTTTTATTGTTTGAGTGATAATAGCTTGGGTTAAGAGCTTGAGTTAAAACACTCTGATTCTGTAATGAATACTGACAATTACTTTATTGAATGGCTTAATTTATAGATAAAAACACTTAACCTAAGCATAAATAACAATAAAAATACGTATAAGAAATATTGCCTAATTGACAAAGAAATATTGCGAAACAATTATTAACTTAAAAAGAAAACCAAATTATTAAAAACGCTACATTAGTGCGCGTCAGCAAATTCGCAAGGTAAATTAATTGTTTTTAAATTCTGTCATCGACCGCCAGCGTAACATTAGTGCAGTCAATGACACTGAGCCATGCTCGCAGTCGATGACCCAGTTCAAGGTAGGAAAAGTGCTTCCGTTAGCATAGCGGATCGCGACAGGAACAATAACGAGAAAACTGATTGTCTAATAAATGTCGGTGGGTTAATAAAGAGTGGCCGAGTCTCAGTCGCTCGAATTTAATGAAGTCTTTTCTAGGAATGTTGTCGATCTGTATAGACTTGAAGATATTGCAAAGCTGAAGTTTGTCATGATTAATTTGTTGGTACCAATTAGATGTAAGGTTAAAAGAAAGTTTATGTTTTGAGGAGAAATACCTTTTCATGTAGCTTATAATGTTGTATTTGTTATAATTGTCAGTAAATAGAAGTGGTGAGGAGACGGCGTTTTTTGCAATTTTATCCGCGAATTCATTACCGATAAATCCAGAATGCCCAGGTATCCATATCAACAAGATTTTTGTATAATTTTCGTTTAAAATGTTTCTGATCTGGGTAGAATAATATTCAGAGTTATTGAGATTGGAGATAGCGGTTAATGAAGACAGAGAATCGGAACAAACTACAGATTTTTTTGAAGTTTTAGCCACATAGTTTACAGTTTCAAAGATGGCTATAATTTCAGCAGTATAGGCAGATGTGTAATTGGGTAAAAGAGGGGTTTTGATTACAGTATCTTCTGATGTGATGCTGTAACTACAGTAAGTGTCTGATTTAGAGCCATCGGTGTATATAAAATTGTACGAATTTAGTGTTTCTTTAATATCTTTGAATTTTGCGTAAAAAACATGAGATGGTGTTGACGTTTTGTTGAAAGTATTTAAGTCAGTATTTATACAGGAATGTAAAAAATCCCATGGAGTAATTTTTGAGATAGGATTACTAAGAGGCTTAAAAGGAGAATTTAATTTGTGACAAGATTGTATTATTTTATAAACAAGAGAGGATAATTTATGTATACTATGGCGCTTTAATACAGTTTTAGTGACTTTATTAAGTGGAGAGTCGTAACTAAACAGAAGTGTTTTAAATTGTTTTGAAACTAGAAAGTTAGCTCTGTCGAGTTAATTATTGATTGTATTTTTGATAAAAATGATTTTTGAACTTGACTATAAAGATATAAACCGTGGTCAATTTTTGAAATTAGAAGAGAATTGACGAGCGTAAGTAGGGAATAAGCGTGACAATTAAATTTACTTCTGGAGAGACATTTAATAACGTTAAGAGATTTAGACAAAGATGGAAGTAGATGCTCAATATGTGAATTCCACCTGTAATTTTTATCGAATAGAACTCCTAGTATTTTTAGGGTGCTAGTGTTATCAATAGTAAAATTTCTAGCTTGTATAGTGCATTTACAATCATGTTTTCGACAGATATGGAGGTGTTTAAATTTCGGCAGAGAAAGTTGTGCCCCGGAGTAATCACACCAAGACAAAATATTATCAATGACATGATCGGTTCAATTATTATTGATAGGTTTTTTCTTTTGTCCAGGTTTTTTACTAAATAGAAATCATCTGCAAAAGCACAGAAATGAATGTCTTTAATCAATAAAATGGTGATGGATAGTTTGTTGTAACCTATAAGAAAAAGGATGACTGAAAGGGGAGATCCTTGTGGAATACCATTTGCTAGAGGAAGAACTTGAGAATAGCTGTTGGAGACGCGAACTATTATTTTGCGATTTGACATAAAATTTTTTACATAATTGATAATTTTGGGGCCAAGTTTCCATTCGATCAATTGATCTACAACCGTGTGAATGCCGATCTTGTCGAAAGCCTTAGAAAAGTCTAATGAGACTACTGACAGATGGTTTTTTGCCGAAAGAGATTTTGTGATCAGATAGTCTAGGTAAACTAGGGCATCAGATACTGACTTACCTCTTTTAAAACCAAATTGGTTGACATGAATTAGTTTGTTATTAGTAACAAACCACCATAATATATTGGCAATGATCTTGTCCAATACCTTAGAGCAGCATGGGTCGGTAAGAATTTATTATGCTTTTGTCTGTGTGTGGTTTGATAATAGGAATAACTAAACTGAATTTGTAAGTTTGTGGAATAAAGGTATTGAAAATTTTATTATAATTTTTTAAAAGGCGTTGTTTAACCGGATGCGGAAGATTTTTTATCATCAGGTAGGATATTCGATCTAAACCCGGCGTATGACCTAAGCTTGCTTAAAGCTATTGCTAGTTCTATATATTTAATATTATTAAAAATATATAATATTATGCTCTAGTTGAACAGCTTTATCGCAAGTGTTTTGGCATTAATAAGAAATCAAAACGGAAGATTTGTTTAGATTAAATTTCCGGATGAAATTAGAATCAGACCAAAATTTGCAAAATTCTACGGCAATTTTTTTACTATCTAAAATAGGTTGGCGTGTAGGGTTTACTGCATGTATGCAGTGAATATTCTGTTGGCGATGTAGGCCACAAAAAGAACGTATACTGGACCATATTTTTGAAGATGGGGTGGAGGGGTTGATAGCTGATGTAAATTCTTTAATTGACTGCTTTTTAGAAATTTTTAGCTAGCGTTTAAACTTAGAATTTGCCTTTTTGTAGTTTAATAATGACTGAGTTGAAATATTGTTTTTTAGGGCTTTCCACAATTTATCTTTATCTGCTTTTAAGATCTGTAAGGTTGAATTCCACCATGGGAGCTGATATTTCTTTAGATTAGTAGAATTGGTGGGAATGGAAGAGTTTGCAGATTGTAAGATGATTCTGTGCAAATTTGCAGATTCCTTGTTCAGGTTATCACTAATTGGGCGAGCATTATGATATTCTGTAGCTAATTTTTGATAGTCTTCCCAATTGGCCTTGTTTAGAAGGAAACGAGGCCTAATTTTATGATTTGAATAAGTTGTAGAAGGGAAAAGGGATACAATAATAGGGAAATGATCACTATTGAGAGCATCATCTTCGATTTTTCATTCACATTGTAAGGCTAACGATGGTGACGCAAATGTTAAATCGATATGGGTAAAAGTATTATGTGTGCTAAAATGAGTAGGCGAACCATCGTTTAATAGAATAAAATTAGATCTGTCAATAAATTTTGATATAATGTTACCCTTTCTATTGTCATGAGGAGAGCCCCACTTGTGATGCCAACTATTGAAGTCTCCCATGATTATGCAAGGAGTATGGAAGTTATTAAGAACTCATTCTCAAATTATTGAGAGAGAATGTTTTATTAGGAGATATATAAGCGGATAGAACGGAAAATTGAATTTTTGAGGTAATCATGACTGCAATTGCATCAAAATCATTATTGAGAGTAACCGTCTGATGTTGAAGAGAGTTATGTATTAAGAGAGAAGCATCACCGAATGAGTGGGAACTTGAATTAGTGGAATAAATGCAAAAATTAACCGGGATGCGAATGATAGAGTGGTTTTTTAGATGAGTTTTTTGGAGGGAAATAATTTTAGGGTTGAATTTCTTAATTAGATCAATATAATTGATCTCTTAATTGGAGATCAATATAATTGTTTGTGTAACCTCTAATGTTCCATTGCAGTATATTTAAAGCCATATTTAAAAAATTGGATAAAAAAGTTGGGAGTAAAAAATCTTATAATAAAAGTAGAAAACAAGTTAGTTGTGCTTGATTAGTCGTTTCAGGTGAGGAAATCCATTGATTCTTCTTGGCTATTGCCTTCTTGCCTATTGGCCTTGTTGTTTGCTGAACTATTCTTTCTGAATGTTGAACTATTGGAGAGTTGTTTCGCCTTATTTTTCATCAATGTTATAGTTCTCTTCGGAGTATTTCGAGGAAGGATTTTAGTTTGTGATTGCTTCACTGTTGATTTTGAGTCATTGTCAGTGTCTGACAGTAAATCCGAGTATGATGTGATGTCGCGGCTTCGCGTGTATGGAATATCAGTAGTTTCAGCAAGTTCAACAGTTTTGTTGTCTAGAGTAGTCAAAGCGGGACGAACCGTAGGACTTGTATTTGTTCGGGCTTGTGTTTGTATAGGTAGTTGAGGGAGAGTAGATTGAGCGACTTCTGAATATAAATATTTATCGTGCTGATGGCGAGAGCTGTAACATTGGCAGTTTTGTTGTTGACTTTCTCGATAGTTTTAATGGTTTGTAGTTCTTTTTGTTTTATGAAAATAGGGTACGATTTGTCAAGAGCAGAGTGTTGTAAAGAGAGGAGATTATTTGATTTACAGTTAATGCATCTTTTTCTGAGTAATCATTTTTCTGTTGTTTTGTCAATAATATGGTTTGGGTTTGAGCAATCTGGGCAAATGTTAATATTTTTACAATATTTGAGTAAATGACCGTATTGGAAACAATTATTACATCTCATTGGCATCGGGATGTATGGTCGTATGTTTATTTTTTCGTAACCGATGTTAATACTGTCTGGTAGCTTAATAGCATCAAAAGATAGAATTATTAGACCAGTTTCCACAAGAGAAGCTTCTGATTTTTTTAGGATTTTTTTGACTTCATTCACATTTTGCGATTTTAGTTCGGCTATGATTTCAAGTTCTGATATACCTCTTAGATCATTATAGTAAATAACTCCTTTGGAGCAGTTTAAGTTCGTGTGTTCTGCCATGTCAACCTTTATTAAATTACTCAAAGCTGATAATTTAATTAGTTTCGAGGCTTGCAGATGGTCTTTACTTTTTATTAATATATTACCATTCCGGGTTTTTTGCACAACTCCACTTCACTACCACAAGTATAGTCGATAACTTTTTTTATTAGAAATGGAGAGATTTTTGACAGGTCGTCAGAACTATCAATTCTCGACATCACTAAGAATTTTGGCCCGTCTCCGAAACACGTGTGTTCTCGTCAAGATTTGACAATGTACTGTCAAGCTATTTACGCTGTATTTTTTCTAGTAAACAATGAAATGAATATGAACAGAATTGAATACTTTGCGACGCGACCCGTCACAAACCAAGCGATTTACGCTTTATTTTTAAGTAAACATTAATTTTGTAACGAATGAAACTAATATGAGCAGAACTAAATATTTTAAAAGTAATATCTCGCTGAGAATTAATTGAAACTAATTGTAAAGTAGTTAACATTAGATTTAGTAGCTGGTAATTTCACCTACGGATACTGGACACCGAGGTGGGAACAACGAAATCAACAAGAAAGTACGCACAGGAAAAGGTATAAAAGAGCGTGCACAGCAGACATTTGGGAAGTTCTTCGCAGGCAGCGGCCTGGACAGCATCGTGGCTCCAAGTTCCAGTCTGGTAAGTGGTATAGTAGCTCCTGACTCCTTCCTTGTTCTAGGTGTACCGGTGTTATACATCCTGCCGAAGGCACTCCTTCCTTGCTCTAGGTGTACGGGTGTTATACATCCTGCCGAAGGCACTCCTTCCTCGCTCTAGGTGTACGGGTGTTAAACATCCTGCCGAAGGCACTCCTTCCTTGCTCTAGGTGTACGGGTGTTATACATCCTGCCGAAGGCAATCCTGTAGCCCTTTACATAAGTTACTAGCCACAACAAGAGAGTCACCGGCGCAGTCACCGGCGCATTCATCCGCGCAGTCACCGGCGCATTTATCGGCGCAATCACCGGCGCATTCACCGGCGCATTCATCGGCGCATTCATCGGCGCAGTCACCGGCGCATCCACCGGCGCAGTCACCGGCGCATTCATCGGCGCAGTCACCGGCGCACCCACCGGCGCAGTCACCGGCGCATTCATCGGCGTATTCATCGGCGTGGTAACCGGCGCATCATCCGGCGTATTCACCGGCGCATTTACCGACGCGACACAGGCGCATTCACCAACGCGACACCAGCGCGTTCACCAGTGCAACAAGAGCACACTCATCGGCGCGACACAGGTGAATTCACCGGCGCGACACAGGCGCATTCACCGGCGCGACACAGGCGCATTCACCGGCGCGACACAGGCGCATTCACCGGCGAGACACAGGCGCATTCACCAACGCGGCATCAGCGCGTATCAACCAATGAAAAAATCTTACGAAAAATACCCAAATTTCCTTAACAATTACCAAATCCCCACAAAAAATTACCATATCCAATGAAAAAATCACACGAAAAATCCTCAAATCCCATGAAAAATTCAACGGTAAATCCACAAATCCCCACAAAAAATGTCGAAATCTCCTAAAAAATCCTTAAATCGTTTGAAAAATCTAACAATAGTTCCCCAAATCCTATGAAAAAATCCCCAAATCCACCAAAAAATCCCAAAGCCACACAAAAATCTAAAATTCCCATGAAAAATCCCTACAATCCGAAAAATCCAACAATAATTCCCCAAATCCCATGAAAAAATCCCCAAATCCACACAAAAATTCCCAAAGCCCCACAAAAATTCCCATGAAAAATCCCACGATAAATCCCCAAATCCCTACAAAAACTACCAAATCCCCACAAAAATCCCCAAATCTCCACAGAAATTCCCAAATCCAATGAAAAAATCACATGAAAATTCCTCAAATCCCATGAAAAATTCAACGATAAATCCCCAAATTCCCACAAAAATTCCGAAATCTCCACAAAAATCCCTAAATCGTATGAAAAATCCAACAATAATTCCCTAAATACCATGAAAAAATCTCTCAAGCCCCACAAAAATCAAAAATTCCAATGAAAGCTCCCACGATAAATCCCAAATTTCACGGAAAAATCCCTACAATAATTCCCAAATCAACAAATCCAATGAAAAATCACACTTAAATTCGCTAAATACCATGAAAAACCCACCAAAAGTACCACATACGCAAAAAAAATCTCAAATCCCCAGAAAATCCTACGATAAATTCCCAAATCCTCAAATCCACTCAAAAATTTCCAAATCCCCACAAAAATCCCCAAATCCCCACAAAAATCCCCAAATCCCCACAAAAATCCCAAAATTCAATAAAAAAATCATACGAAAAATCCCCAAATTACCTCAACAATTACCAAAACCCCACAAAAAATCCCCATATCCAATGAAAAAATCACACGAAAAATCCTCAAATCCCATGAAAAATTCAACGGTAAATCCACAAATCCCACAAAAAATTTCGAAATCTCCACAAAAATCCTTAAATCGTTTGAAAAATCCAACAATAATTCCCCAAATCCTATGAAAAAATCCCCAAATCCACCAAAAAATCCCAAAGCCACACAAAAATCTAAAATTCCCATGAAAAATTCCACGATAAATCCCAAATCTCACGGAAAAATCCCTACAATCCGAAAAATCCAACAATAATTCCCCAAATCCCATGAAAAAATCCCCAAATCCACACAAAAATTCCCAAAGCCCCACAAAAATCTAAAATTCCCATGAAAACTCCCACGATAAATCCCAAATTTCACGGAAAAATCCCTACAATAATTCCCAAATCAGCAAATCCAATGAAAAATCAAACTTAAAATCGCTAAATAACATGAAAAATCCCACCAAAAGCACCAAATACGCACAAAAAATCCCTACAATAATTCCCAAATCAGCAAATCCAATGAAAAATCACACTTAAATTCGCTAAATACCATGAAAAACCCCACCAAAAGTACCACATACGCAAAAAAATTCTCAAATCCCCAGAAAAGCCTACGATAAATTCCCAAATCCTCAAATCCACTCAAAAATTACCAAATCCCCACAAAAATCCCCAAATCCCCACAAAAATCCCAAAATCCAATGAAAAAATCATACGAAAAATACCCACATTTCCTCAACAATTACCAAATCCCCACAAAAAATCCCCATATCCAATGAAAAAATCACACGAAAAATCCTCAAATCCCATGAAAAATTCAACGGTAAATCCACAAATCTCCAAAAAAAATTTCGAAATCTCCTAAAAAATCCTTAAATCGTGTGAAAAATCCAACAATAATTCCCCAAATCCTATGAAAAAATCCCCAAATCCACCAAAAAATCCCAAAGCCACACAAAAATCTAAAATTCCCATGAAAAATTCCACGATAAATCCCAAATCTCACGGAAAAATCGCTACAATAATTCTATATATTCCCAAATCCTCAAGTCCCCTCAAAAATTACCAAATCCCCACAAAAATCCCAAAATCCAATGAGAAAATCATACGAAAAATACCCAAATTTCCTCAACAATTACCAAATCCCCACAAAAAATCACCATATTCAATGATAAAATCACACGAAAAATCCTCAAATCCCATGAAAAATTCAACGGTAAATCCACAAATCCCCACAAAAAATTTCGAAATCTCCTAAAAAATCCTTAAATCGTTTGAAAATTCAAATTACCAAATCCCCACAAAAATCCCCAAATCCCCACAAAAATCCCAAACTTCAATGAAAAAATCATACAAAAAATCCCCAAATTACCTCAACAATTACCAAAACCCCACAAAAAATCCCCATATCCAATGAAAAAATCACACGAAAAATCCTCAAATCCCATGAAAAATTCAACGGTAAATCCACAAATCACACAAAAAATTTCGAAATCTCCTAAAAAATCCTTAAATCGTTTGAAAAATCCAACAATAATTCCCCACATCCTATGAAAAAATCCCCAAATCCACCAAAAAATCCCAAAGCCCCACAAAAATCTAAAATTCCCATGAAAAATCCCACGATAAATCCCAAATCTCACGGAAAAATCGCTACAATAATTCGATATATTCCCAAACCCTCAAGTCCCCTCAAAAATTACCAAATCCCCAAATCCCCACAAAAATCCCAAAATCCAATGAAAAAATCTTACGAAAAATACCCAAATTTCCTCAACAATTACCAAATCCCCACAAAAAATCCCCATATCCAATGAAAAAATCACACGAAAAATCCTCAAATCCCATGAAAAATTCAACGGTAAATCCACAAATCCCCACAAAAAATGTCGAAATCTAGTAAAAAATCCTTAAATCGTTTGAAAAATCCAACAATAGTTCCCCAAATCCTATGAAAAAATCCTCAAATCCGCCAAAAAATCCCAAAGCCACACAAAAATCTAAAATTCCCATGAAAAATCCCTACAATCCGAAAAATCCAACAATAATTCCCCAAATCCCATGAAAAAATCCCCAAATCCACACAAAAATTCCCAAAGCCCCACAAAAATTCCCATGAAAAATCCCACGATAAATCCCCAAATCCCTACAAAAACTACCAAATCCCCACAAAAATCCCCAAATCTCCACAGAAATTCCCAAATCCAATGAAAAAATCACATGAAAATTCCTCAAATCCCATGAAAAATTCAACGATAAATCCCCAAATTCCCACAAAAATACCGAAATCTCCACAAAAATCCCTAAATCGTATGAAAAATCCAACAATAAATCCCTAAATACCATGAAAAAATCTCTCAAGCCCCACAAAAATCAAAAATTCCAATGAAAGCTCCCACGATAAATCCCAAATTTCACGGAAAAATCCCTACAATAATTCCCAAATCAACAAATCCAATGAAAAATCACACTTAAATTCGCTAAATACCATGAAAAACCCACCAAAAGTACCACATACGCAAAAAAATTCTCAAATCCCCAGAAAATCCTACGATAAATTCCCAAATCCTCAAATCCACTCCAAAATTACCAAATCCCCACAAAAATCCCCAAATCCCCACAAAAATCCCAAACTTCAATGAAAAAATCATACGAAAAATCCCCAAATTACCTCAACAATTACCAAAACCCCACAAAAAATCCCCATATCCAATGAAAAAATCACACGAAAAATCCTCAAATCCCATGAAAAATTCAACGGTAAATCCACAAATCACACAAAAAATTTCGAAATCTCCTAAAAAATCCTTAAATCGTTTGAAAAATCCAACAATAATTCCCCAAATCCTATGAAAAAATCCCCAAATCCACACAAAAACTCCCAAAGCCCCACAAAAATCTAAAATTCCCATGAAAAATCCCACGATAAATCCCAAATCTCACGGAAAAATCGCTACAATAATTCGATATATTCCCAAATCCTCAAGTCCCCTCAAAAATTACCAAATCCCCAAATCCCCACAAAAATCCCAAAATCCAATGAAAAAATCTTACGAAAAATACCCAAATTTCCTCAACAATTACCAAATCCCCACAAAAAATCCCCATATCCAATGAAAAAATCACACGAAAAATCCTCAAATCCCATGAAAAATTCAACGGTAAATCCACAAATCCCCACAAAAAATGTCGAAATCTCCTAAAAAATCCTTAAATCGTTTGAAAAATCCAACAATAGTTCCCCAAATCCTATGAAAAAATCCCCAAATCCACCAAAAAATCCCAAAGCCACACAAAAATCTAAAATTCCCATGAAAAATCCCTACAATCCGAAAAATCCAACAATAATTCCCCAAATCCCACGAAAAAATCCCCAAATCCACACAAAAATTCCCAAAGCGCCACAAAAATTCCCATGAAAAATCCCACGATAAATCCCCAAATCCCTACAAAAACTACCAAATCCCCACAAAAATCCCCAAATCTCCACAGAAATTCCCAAATCCAATGAAAAAATCACATGAAAATTCCTCAAATCCCATGAAAAATTCAACGATAAATCCCCAAATTCCCACAAAAATACCGAAATCTCCACAAAAATCCCTAAATCGTATGAAAAATCCAACAATAATTCCCTAAATACCATGAAAAAATCTCTCAAGCCCCACAAAAATCAAAAATTCCAATGAAAGCTCCCACGATAAATCCCAAATTTCACGGAAAAATCCCTACAATAATTCCCAAATCAACAAATCCAATTAAAAATCACACTTATTCGCTAAATACCATGAAAAACCCACCAAAAGTACCACATACGCAAAAAAATCTCAAATCCCCAGAAAATCCTACGATAAATTCCCAAATCCTCAAATCCACTCAAAAATTTCCAAATCCCCACAAAAATCCCCAAATCCCCACAAAAATCCCAAAATTCAATAAAAAAAACATACGAAAAATCCCCAAATTACCTCAACAATTACCAAAACCCCACAAAAAATCCCCATATCCAATGAAAAAATCACACGAAAAATCCTCAAATCCCATGAAAAATTCAACGGTAAATCCACAAATCCCACAAAAAATTTCGAAATCTCCCCAAAAATCCTTAAATCGTTTGAAAAATCCAACAATAATTCCCCAAATCCTATGAAAAAATCCCCAAATCCACCAAAAAATCCCAAAGCCACACAAAAATCTAAAATTCCCATGAAAAATTCCACGATAAATCCCAAATCTCACGGAAAAATCCCTACAATCCGAAAAATCCAACAATAATTCCCCAAATCCCATGAAAAAATCCCCAAATCCACACAAAAATCCCCAAATCCACCAAAAAATCCCAAAGCCACACAAAAATCTAAAATTCCCATGAAAAATTCCACGATAAATCCCAAATCTCACGGAAAAATCCCTACAATCCGAAAAATCCAACAATAATTCGCCAAATCCCATGAAAAAATCCCCAAATCCACACAAAAATTCCCAAAGCCCCACAAAAATCTAAAATTCCGATGAAAAATCCCACGATAAATCCCCAAATTCCTACAAAAACTACCAAATCCCCACAAAAATCCCCAAATCCCCACAAAAATCCCAAAATTCAATGAAAAAATCATAAGAAAAATCCCCAAATTACCTCAACAATTACCAAATCCCCACAAAAGATCCCCATATCCAATGAAAAAATCACACGAAAAATCCTCAAATCCCATGAAAAATTCAACGGTAAATCCACAAATCCCCACACAAAATGTCGACATCTCCTAAAAAATCCTTAAATCGTTTGAAAAATCCAACAATAATTCCCCAAATCCTATGAAAAAATCCCCAAATCCACCAAAAAATCCCAAAGCCACACAAAAATCTAAAATTCCCATGAAAAATCCCTACAATCCGAAAAATCCAACAATAATTCCCCAAATCCCATGAAAAAAATCCCCAAATCCACACAAAAATTCCCAAAGCCCCACAAAAATTCCCATGAAAAATCCCACGATAAATCCCCAAATCCCTACAAAAATTACCAAATCCCCACAAAAATCCCCAAATCTCCACAGAAATTCCCAAATCCAATGAAAAAATCACATGAAAATTCCTCAAATCCCATGAAAAATTCAACGATAAATCCCCAAATTCCCACAAAAATACCGAAATCTCCACAAAAATCCCTAAATCGTATGAAAAATCCAACAATAATTCCCTAAATACCATGAAAAAATCTCTCAAGCCCCACAAAAATCAAAAATTCCAATGAAAGCTCCCACGATAAATCCCAAATTTCACGGAAAAATCCCTACAATAATTCCCAAATCAACAAATCCAATGAAAAATCACACTTAAATTCGCTAAATACCATGAAAAACCCACCAAAAGTACCACATACGCAAAAAAAATTCTCAAATCCCCAGAAAATCCTACGATAAATTCCCAAATCCTCAAATCCACTCCAAAATTACCAAATCCCCACAAAAATCCCCAAATCCCCACAAAAATCCCAAAATTCAATAAAAAAATCATACGAAAAATCCCCAAATTACCTCAACAATTACCAAATCCCCACAAAAGATCCCCATATCCAATGAAAAAATCACACGAAAAATCCTCAAATCCCATGAAAAATTCAACGGTAAATCCACAAATCCCCACAAAAAATGTCGAAATCTCCTAAAAAATCCTTAAATCATTTGAAAAATCCAACAATAATTCCCCAAATCCTATGAAAAAATCCCCAAATCCACCAAAAAATCCCAAAGCCACATAAAAATCTAAAATTCCCATGAAAAATTCCACGCTAAATCCCAAATCTCACGGAAAAATCGCTACAATAATTCGATATATTCCCAAATCCTCAAGTCCCCTCAAAAATTACCAAATCCCCAAATCCCTACAAAAATCCCAAATTTCACGGAAAAATCCCTACAATAATTCCCAAATCAGCAAATCCAATTGAAAATCAAACTTAAAATCGCTAAATAACATGAAAAATCCCACAAAAAGCACCATATACGCACAAAAAATCCCTACAATAATTCCCAAATCAGCAAATCCAATGAAAAATCACACTTAAATTCGCTAAATACCATGAAAAACCCCACCAAAAGTACCACATACGCAAAAAAATTCTCAAATCCCCAGAAAATCCTACGATAAATTCCCAAATCCTCAAATCCACTCAAAAATTACCAAATCCCCACAAAAATCCCCAAATCCCCACAAAAATCCCAAAATTCAATGAAAAAATCATACGAAAAATCCCCAAATTACCTCAACAATTACCAAATCCCCACAAAAGATCCCCATATCCAATGAAAAAATCACACGAAAAATCCTCAAATCCCATGAAAAATTCAACGGTAAATCCACAAATCCCCACACCAAATTTCGACATCTCCTAAAAAATCCTTAAATCGTTTGAAAAATCCAACAATAATTCCCCAAATCCCATGAAAAAATCCCCAAATCCACACAAAAATTCCCAAAGCCCCACAAAAATCTAAAATTCCCATGAAAAATCATACGAAAAATCCCCAAATTACCTCAACAATTACCAAATCCCCACAAAAAATCCCCATATGCAATGAAAAAATCACACGAAAAATCCTCAAATCCCATGAAAAATTCAACGGTAAATCCACAAATCCCCACAAAAAATTTCGAAATCTCCTAAAAAATCCTTAAATCGTTTGAAAAATCCAACAATAGTTCCCCAAATCCTATGAAAAAATCCCCAAATCCACCAAAAAATCCCAAAGCCACACAAAAATCTAAAATTCCCATGAAAAATTCCACGATAAATCCCAAATCTCACGGAAAAATCCCTACAATCCGAAAAATCCAACAATAATTCCCCAAATCCCATGAAAAAATCCCCAAATCCACACAAAAATTCCCAAAGCCACACAAAAATCTAAAATTCCCATGAAAAATTCCACGATAAATCCCAAATCTCACGGAAAAATCCCTACAATCCGAAAAATCCAACAATAATTCCCCAAATCCCATGAAAAAATCCCCAAATCCACACAAAAATTCCCAAAGCCCCACAAAAATTCCCATGAAAAATCCTACGATAAATCCCCAAATCCCTACAAAAACTACCAAATCCCCACAAAAATCCCCAAATCTCCACAGAAATTCCCAAATCCAATGAAAAAATCACATGAAAATTCCTCAAATCCCATGAAAAATTCAACGATAAATCCCCAAATTCCCACAAAAATACCGAAATCTCCACAAAAATCCCTAAATCGTATGAAAAATCCAACAATAATTCCCTAAATACCATGAAAAAATCTCTCAAGCCCCACAAAAATCAAAAATTCCAATGAAAGCTCCCACGATAAATCCCAAATTTCACGGAAAAATCCCTACAATAATTCCCAAATCAACAAGTCCAATGAAAAATCACACTTAAATTCGCTAAATACCATGAAAAACCCACCAAAAGTACCACATACGCAAAAAAATCTCAAATCCCCAGAAAATCCTACGATAAATTCCCAAATCCTCAAATCCACTCAAAAATTTCCAAATCCCCACAAAAATCCCCAAATCCCCACAAAAATCCCAAAATTCAATAAAAAAATCATACGAAAAATCCCCAAATTACCTCAACAATTACCAAAACCCCACAAAAAATCCCCATATCCAATGAAAAAATCACACGAAAAATCCTCAAATCCCATGAAAAATTCAACGGTAAATCCACAAATCCCCACACAAAATGTCGAAATCTCCTAAAAAATCCTTAAATCGTTTGAAAAATCCAACAATAATTCCCCAAATCCTATGAAAAAATCCCCAAATCCACCAAAAAATCCCAAAGCCACACAAAAATCTAAAATTCCCATGAAAAATTCCACGATAAATCCCAAATCTCACGGAAAAATCGCTACAATAATTCGATATATTCCCAAATCCTCAAGTCCCCTCAAAAATTACCAAATCCCCAAATCCCCACAAAAATCCCAAAATCCAATGAGAAAATCATACGAAAAATACCCAAATTTCCTCAACAATTACCAAATCCCCACAAAAAATCACCATATTCAATGATAAAATCACACGAAAAATCCTCAAATCCCATGAAAAATTCAACGGTAAATCCACAAATCCCCACAAAAAATTTCGAAATCTCCTAAAAAATCCTTAAATCGTTTGAAAATTCAAATTACCAAATCCCCACAAAAATCCCCAAATCCCCACAAAAATCCCAAACTTCAATGAAAAAATCATACGAAAAATCCCCAAATTACCTCAACAATTACCAAAACCCCACAAAAAATCCCCATATCCAATGAAAAAATCACACGAAAAATCCTCAAATCCCATGAAAAATTCAACGGTAAATCCGCAAATCACACAAAAAATTTCGAAATCTCCTAAAAAATCCTTAAATCGTTTGAAAAATCCAACAATAATTCCCCACATCCTATGAAAAAATCCCCAAATCCACCAAAAAATTCCAAAGCCCTACAAAAATCTAAAATTCCCATGAAAAATCCCACGATAAATCCCAAATCTCACGGAAAAATCGCTACAATAATTCGATATATTCCCAAATCCTCAAGTCCCCTCAAAAATTACCAAATCCCCACAAAAATCCCAAAATCCAATGAAAAAATCTTACAAAAAATCCCCAAATTTCCTCAACAATTACCAAATTCCCACAAAAAATCCCCATATGCAATGAAAAAATCACACGAAAAATCCTCAAATCCCATGAAAAATTCAACGGTAAATCCACAAATCCCCACAAAAAATTTCGAAATCTCCTAAAAAATCCTTAAATCGTTTGAAAAATCCAACAATAGTTCCCCAAATCCTATGAAAAAATCCTCAAATCCGCCAAAAAATCCCAAAGCCACACAAAAATCTAAAATTCCCATGAAAAATCCCTACAATCCGAAAAATCCAACAATAATTCCCCAAATCCCATGAAAAAATCCCCAAATCCACACAAAAATTCCCAAAGCCCCACAAAAATTCCCATGAAAAATCCCACGATAAATCCCCAAATCCCTACAAAAACTACCAAATCCCCACAAAAATCCCCAAATCTCCACAGAAATTCCCAAATCCAATGAAAAAATCACACGAAAAATCCTCAAATCCCATGAAAAATTCAACGATAAATCCCCAAATTCCCACAAAAATACCGAAATCTCCACAAAAATCCCTAAATCGTATGAAAAATCCAACAATAATTCCCTAAATACCATGAAAAAATCTCTCAAGCCCCACAAAAATCAAAAATTCCAATGAAAGCTCCCACGATAAATCCCAAATTTCACGGAAAAATCCCTACAATAATTCCCAAATCAACAAATCCAATTAAAAATCACACTTATTCGCTAAATACCATGAAAAACCCACCAAAAGTACCACATACGCAAAAAAATTCTCAAATCCCCAGAAAATCCTACGATAAATTCCCAAATCCTCAAATCCACTCAAAAATTACCAAATCCCCACAAAAATCCCCAAATCCCCACAAAAATCCCAAAATTCAATAAAAAAATCATACGAAAAATCCCCAAATTACCTCAACAATTACCAAAACCCCACAAAAAATCCCCATATCCAATGAAAAAATCACACGAAAAATCCTCAAATCCCATGAAAAATTCAACGGTAAATCCACAAATCCCCACACAAAATGTCGAAATCTCCTAAAAAATCCTTAAATCGTTTGAAAAATCCAACAATAATTCCCCAAATCCTATGAAAAAATCCCCAAATCCACCAAAAAATCCCAAAGCCACACAAAAATCTAAAATTCCCATGAAAAATTCCACGATAAATCCCAAATCTCACGGAAAAATCGCTACAATAATTCGATATATTCCCAAATCCTCAAGTCCCCTCAAAAATTACCAAATCCCCAAATCCCCACAAAAATCCCAAAATCCAATGAAAAAATCATACGAAAAAATACCCAAATTTCCCTCAACAATTACCAAATCCCCACAAAAAATCACCATATTCAATGATAAAATCACACGAAAAATCCTCAAATCCCATGAAAAATTCAACGGTAAATCCACAAATCCCCACAAAAAATTTCGAAATCTCCTAAAAAATCCTTAAATCGTTTGAAAATTCCAATTACCAAATCCCCACAAAAATCCCCAAATAACCACAAAAATCCCAAACTTCAATGAAAAAATCATACGAAAAATCCCCAAATTACCTCAACAATTACCAAAACCCCACAAAAAATCCCCATATCCAATGAAAAAATCACACGAAAAATCCTCAAATCCCATGAAAAATTCAACGGTAAATCCGCAAATCACACAAAAAATTTCGAAATCTCCTAAAAAAATCCTTAAATCGTTTGAAAAATCCAACAATAATTCCCCCACATCCTATGAAAAAATCCCCAAATCCCCACAAAAATCCCAAAGCCCTACAAAAATCTAAAATTCCCATGAAAAATCCCACGATAAATCCCAAATCTCACGGAAAAATCGCTACAATAATTCGATATATTCCCAAATCCTCAAGTCCCCTCAAAAATTACCAAATCCCCACAAAAATCCCAAAATCCAATGAAAAAATCTTACAAAAAATCCCCAAATTTCCTCAACAATTACCAAATTCCCACAAAAAAATCCCCATATGCAATGAAAAAATCACACGAAAAATCCTCAAATCCCATGAAAAATTCAACGGTAAATCCACAAATCCCCACAAAAAATTTCGAAATCTCCTAAAAAAATCCTTAAAATCGTTTGAAAAATCCAACAATAGTTCCCCAAATCTATGAAAAAATCCTCAAATCCGCCAAAAAATCCCAAAGCCACACAAAAAATCTAAAATTCCCATGAAAAATCCCTACAATCCGAAAAATCCAACAATAATTCCCCAAATCCCATGAAAAAAATCCCCAAATCCACACAAAAATTCCCAAAGCCCCACAAAAATTCCCATGAAAAATCCCACGATAAATCCCCAAATCCCTACAAAAACTACCAAATCCCCACAAAAAATCCCCAAATCTCCACAGAAATTCCCAAATCCAATGAAAAAATCACATGAAAATTCCTCAAATCCCATGAAAAATTCAACGATAAATCCCCAAATTCCCACAAAAATACCGAAATCTCCACAAAAATCCCTAAATCGTATGAAAAATCCAACAATAATTCCCTAAATACCATGAAAAAATCTCTCAAGCCCCACAAAAATCAAAAATTCCAATGAAAGCTCCCACGATAAATCCCAAATTTCACGGAAAAATCCCTACAATAATTCCCAAATCAACAAATCCAATGAAAAAATCACACTTAAATTCGCTAAATACCATGAAAAACCCCACCAAAAGTACCACATACGCAAAAAAATTCTCAAATCCCCAGAAAATCCTACGATAAATTCCCAAATCCTCAAATCCACTCAAAAATTACCAAATCCCCACAAAAATCCCAAAATTCAATGAAAAAATCATACGAAAAATCCCCAAATTACCTCAACAATTACCAAATCCCCACAAAAGATCCCCATATCCAATGAAAAAATCACACGAAAAATCCTCAAATCCCATGAAAAATTCAACGGTAAATCCACAAATCCCCACACAAAATGTCGACATCTCCTAAAAAAATCCTTAAATCGTTTGAAAAATCCAACAATAATTCCCCAAATCCTATGAAAAAATCCCCAAATCCACCAAAAAATCCCAAAGCCACACAAAAATCTAAAATTCCCATGAAAAATTCCACGATAAATCCCAAATCTCACGGAAAAATCGCTACCAATAATTCGATATATTCCCAAATCCTCAAGTCCCCTCAAAAATTACCAATTCTCCAAATCCCTACAAAAATCCCCAAATATATATATCTCACGGAAAAATCCCTACAATAATTCCCAAATCAGCAAATCCAATGAAAAATCACACTTAAATTCGCTAAATACCATGAAAAACCCCACCAAAAGTACCATATACGCACAAAAAATCCCTACAATAATTCCCAAATCAGCAAATCCAATGAAAAATCACACTTAAATTCGCTAAATACCATGAAAAACCCCACCAAAAGTACCACATACGCAAAAAAAATTCTCAAATCCCCAGAAAATCCTACGATAAATTCCCAAATCCACTCAAAAATTACCAAATCCCCACAAAATCCCCAAATCCCCACAAAAATCCCAAAATTCAATGAAAAAATCATACGAAAAATCCCCAAATTACCTCAACAATTACCAAATCCCCACAAAAGATCCCCATATCCAATGAAAAAATCACACGAAAAATCCTCAAATCCCATGAAAAATTCAACGGTAAATCCACAAATCCCCCACACCAAATTTCGACATCTCCTAAAAAATCCTTAAATCGTTTGAAAAATCCAACAATAATTCCCCAAATCCCATGAAAAAATCCCCAAATCCACACAAAAATTCCCAAAGCCCCACAAAAATCTAAAATTCCCATGAAAAATCATACGAAAAATCCCCAAATTACCTCAACAATTACCAAATTCCCCACAAAAAATCCCCATATCCAATGAAAAAATCACACGAAAAATCCTCAAATCCCATGAAAAATTCAACGGTAAATCCACAAATCCCCACAAAAAATTTCGAAATCTCCTAAAAAATCCTTAAATCGTTTGAAAAAATCCAACAATAGTTCCCCAAATCCTATGAAAAAATCCCCAAATCCACCAAAAAATCCCAAAGCCACACAAAAATCTAAAATTCCCATGAAAAATTCCACGATAAATCCCAAATCTCACGGAAAAATCCCTACAATCCGAAAAATCCAACAATAATTCCCCAAATCCCATGAAAAAAATCCCCAAATCCACACAAAAAATCCCCAAATCCACCAAAAAAAATCCCAAAGCCACACAAAAAATCTAAAATTCCCATGAAAAATTCCACGATAAATCCCAAATCTCACGGAAAAATCCCTACAATCCGAAAAATCCAACAATAATTCCCCAAATCCCATGAAAAAATCCCCAAATCCACACAAAAATTCCCAAAGCCCCACAAAAATTCCCATGAAAAATCCCACGATAAATCCCCAAATCCCTACAAAAACTACCAAATCCCCACAAAAATCCCCAAATCTCCACAGAAATTCCCAAATCCAATGAAAAAATCACACGAAAAATCCTCAAATCCCATGAAAAATTCAACGATAAATCCCCAAATTCCCACAAAAATTCCGAAATCTCCACAAAAATCCCTAAATCGTATGAAAAACCAACAATAATTCCCTAAATACCATGAAAAAATCTCTCAAGCCCCACAAAAAAATCAAAAAATTCCAATGAAAGCTCCCACGATAAATCCCAAATTTCACGGAAAAATCCCTACAATAATTCCCAAATCAACAAGTCCAATGAAAAAATCACACTTAAATTCGCTAAATACCATGAAAAACCCACCAAAAGTACCACATACGCAAAAAAATCTCAAATCCCCAGAAAATCCTACGATAAATTCCCAAATCCTCAAATCCACTCAAAAATTTCCAAATCCCCACAAAAATCCCCAAATCCCCACAAAAATCCCAAAATTCAATAAAAAAATCATACGAAAATCCCCAAATTACCTCAACAATTACCAAATCCCCACAAAAAATCCCCATATCCAATGAAAAAATCACACGAAAAATCCTCAAATCCCATGAAAAATTCAACGGTAAATCCACAAATCCCCACACAAAATGTCGACATCTCCTAAAAAAATCCTTAAATCGTTTGAAAAATCCAACAAAAATCCCCAAATCCTATGAAAAAATCCCCAAATCCACCAAAAAATCCCAAAGCCACACAAAAATCTAAAATTCCCATGAAAAAATTCCACGATAAATCCCAAATCTCACGGAAAAATCGCTACAATAATTCGATATATTCCCAAATCCTCAAGTCCCCTCAAAAATTACCAAATCCCAAAATCCCCACAAAAAATCCCACAAATCCAATGAGAAAATCATACGAAAAATACCCAAATTTTCCTCAACAATTACCAAATCCCCACAAAAAATCACCATATTCAATGATAAAATCACACGAAAAATCCTCAAATCCCATGAAAAAATTCAACGGTAAATCCACAAATCCCCACAAAAAATTTCGAAATCTCCTAAAAAATCCTTAAATCGTTTGAAAATTCAAATTACCAAATCCCCACAAAAATCCCCAAATCCCCACAAAAATCCCAAACTTCAATGAAAAAATCATAAGAAAAATCCCCAAATTACCTCAACAATTACCAAAACCCCACAAAAAATCCCCATATCCAATGAAAAAATCACACGAAAAATCCTCAAATCCCATGAAAAATTCAACCGGTAAATCCACAAATCACACAAAAAATTTCGAAATCTCCTAAAAAATCCTTAAATCGTTTGAAAAATCCAACAATAATTCCCCACATCCTATGAAAAAATCCCCAAATCCACCAAAAAATTCCAAAGCCCCACAAAAATCTAAAATTCCCATGAAAAATCCCACGATAAATCCCAAATCTCACGGAAAAATCGCTACAATAATTCGATATATTCCCAAATCCTCAAGTCCCCTCAAAAATTACCAAATCCCCACAAAAATCCCAAAATCCAATGAAAAAATCTTACAAAAAATCCCCAAATTTCCTCAACAATTACCAAATCCCCACAAAAAATCCCCATATCCAATGAAAAAATCACACGAAAAATCCTCAAATCCCATGAAAAATTCAACGGTAAATCCACAAATCCCCACAAAAAATTTCGAAATCTCCTAAAAAATCCTTAAATCGTTTGAAAAATCCAACAATAGTTCCCCAAATCCTATGAAAAAATCCTCAAATCCGCCAAAAAATCCCAAAGCCACACAAAAATCTAAAATTCCCATGAAAAATCCCTACAATCCGAAAAATCCAACAATAATTCCCCAAATCCCATGAAAAAATCCCCAAATCCACACAAAAATTCCCAAAGCCCCACAAAAATTCCCATGAAAAATCCCACGATAAATCCCCAAATCCCTACAAAAACTACCAAATCCCCACAAAAATCCCCAAATCTCCACAGAAATCCCCAAATCCAATGAAAAAATCACACGAAAAATCCTCAAATCCCATGAAAAATTCAACGATAAATCCCCAAATTCCCACAAAAATACCGAAATCTCCACAAAAATCCCTAAATCATACGAAAAATCCAACAATAATTCCCGAAATCCCATGAAAAAATCTCTCAAGCCCCACAAAAATCAAAATTCCAATGAAAGCTCCCACGATAAATCCCAAATTTCACGGAAAAATCCAACAATAATTCCCAAATCAACAAGTCCAATGAAAAATCACACTTAAATTCGCTAAATACCATGAAAAACCCACCAAAAGTACCACATACGCAAAAAAATCTCAAATCCCCAGAAAATCCTACGATAAATTCCCAAATCCTCAAATCCACTCAAAAATTACCAAATCCCCACAAAAATCCCCAAATCCCCACAAAAATCCCAAAATTCAATAAAAAAATCATACGAAAAATCCCCAAATTACCTCAACAATTACCAAAACCCCACAAAAAATCCCCATATCCAATGAAAAAATCACACGAAAATCCTCAAATCCCATGAAAAATTCAACGGTAAATCCACAAATCCCCACACAAAATGTCGACACCCTCCTAAAAAAATCCTTAAATCGTTTGAAAAATCCAACAATAATTCCCCAAATCCTACTGAAAAAATCCCCAAATCCACCAAAAAAATCCCAAAGCCACACAAAAATCTAAAATTCCCATGAAAAATTCCACGATAAATCCCAAATCTCACGGAAAAAATCGCTACAATAATTCGATATATTCCCAAATCCTCAAGTCCCCTCAAAAATTACCAAATCCCCAAATCCCCCACAAAAAATCCCAAAATCCAATGAGAAAATCATACGAAAAATACCCACATTTCCTCAACAATTACCAAATCCCCACAAAAAATCACCATATTCAATGATAAAATCACACGAAAAATCCTCAAAATCCCATGAAAAATTCAACGGTAAATCCACAAATCCCCACAAAAAATTTCGAAATCTCCTAAAAAATCCTTAAATCGTTTGAAATTCCAATTACCAAATCCCCCACAAAAATCCCAAATAACCACAAAAATCCCCAAACTTCAATGAAAAAATCATACGAAAAATCCCCAAATTACCTCAACAATTACCAAAACCCCCACAAAAAATCCCCATATCCAATGAAAAAATCACACGAAAAATCCTCAAATCCCATGAAAAATTCAACGGTAAATCCGCAAATCACACAAAAAATTTCGAAATCTCCTAAAAAAATCCTTAAATCGTTTGAAAAATCCAACAATAATTCCCCACATCCTATGAAAAAAATCTCTAAAGCCCCACAAAAATCTAAAATTCCCATGAAAAATCCCACGATAAATCCCAAATCTCACGGAAAAATCGCTACAATAATTCGATATATTCCCAAATCCTCAAGTCCCCTCAAAAAATTACCAAATCCCCACAAAAATCCCAAAATCCAATGAAAAAATCTTACAAAAAATCCCCAAATTTCCTCAACAATTACCAAATCCCCACAAAAAATCCCCATATCCAATGAAAAAATCACACGAAAAATCCTCAAATCCCATGAAAAATTCAACGGTAAATCCACAAATCCCCACAAAAAATGTCGAAATCTCCTAAAAAAATCCTTAAATCGTTTGAAAAATCCAACAATAGTTCCCCAAATCCTATGAAAAAAATCCTCAAATCCGCCAAAAAATCCCAAAGCCACACAAAAATCTAAAATTCCCATGAAAAATCCCTACAATCCGAAAAATCCAACAATAATTCCCCAAATCCCATGAAAAAATCCCCAAATCCACACAAAAATTCCCAAAGCCCCACAAAAAATTCCCATGAAAAATCCCACGATAAATCCCCAAATCCCTACAAAAACTACCAAATCCCCACAAAAATCCCCAAATCTCCACAGAAATTCCCAAATCCAATGAAAAAATCACACTAAAATTCCTCAAATCCCATGAAAAATTCAACGATAAATCCCCAAATTCCCACAAAAATACCGAAATCTCCACAAAAATCCCTAAATCGTATGAAAAATCCAACAATAATTTCACAAATCCCATGAAAAAATCTCTCAAGCCCCACAAAAATCAAAAATTCCAATGAAAGCTCCCACGATAAATCCCAAATTTCACGGAAAAATCCCTACAATAATTCCCAAATCAACAAATCCAATGAAAAATCACACTTAAATTCGCTAAATACCATGAAAAACCCCACCAAAAAACACCACATACGCAAAAAAATTCTCAAATCCCCAGAAAATCCTACGATAAATTCCCAAATCCTCAAATCCACTCAAAAAATTACCAAATCCCCACAAAAATCCCAAAATTCAATGAAAAAATCATACGAAAAATCCCCAAATTACCTCAACAATTACCAAATCCCCACAAAAAATCTCCATATCCAATGAAAAAATCACACGAAAAATCCTCAAATCCCATGAAAAATTCAACGGTAAATCCACAAATCCCCACACAAAATGTCGACATCTCCTAAAAAATCCTTAAATCGTTTGAAAAATCCAACAATAATTCCCCAAATCCTATGAAAAAAATCCCCAAATCCACCAAAAAATCCCAAAGCCACACAAAAATCTAAAATTCCCATGAAAAATTCCACGATAAATCCCAAATCTCACGGAAAAATCGCTACAATAATTCGATATATTCCCAAATCCTCAAGTCCCCTCAAAAATTACCAATTCTCCAAATCCCTACAAAAATCCCAAATTTCACGGAAAAATCCCTACAATAATTCCCAAATCAGCAAATCCAATGAAAAATCACACTTAAATTCGCTAAATACCATGAAAAACCCACCAAAAGTACCACATACGCAAAAAAAATTCTCAAATCCCCAGAAAATCCTACGATAAATTCCCAAATCCTCAAATCCACTCAAAAATTACCAAATCCCCACAAAAATCCACCCCAAATCCCCACAAAAATCCCAAAATTCAATGAAAAAATCATACGAAAAATCCCCAAATTACCTCAACAATTACCAAATCCCCACAAAAAATCTCCATATCCAATGAAAAAATCACACGAAAAATCCTCAAATCCCATGAAAAATTCAACGGTAAATCCACAAATCCCCACACAAAATGTCGACATCTCCTAAAAAATCCTTA
>OV277352.1:39241739-39266337 GCA_922984085.1 Sicus ferrugineus | reverse complement strand
GGCCTACACGGCAGAAAATGTTAAATAAACTTTTTATTTTTGTTCTGTTTGTTTTTAGGTGTCTTCCATAAAAATATTTTTTCCATTATTTTTTCCTTTTTCTTAAACCCCCGCCGAACATACTAACATGTCTATTTTTAATTTTTATTTTTATTTTTATGTATTTTATATATTTGCAAAATAGAGTATGATGACTGTTAGTTAGACATTTCCTAAGAGTTATATTGGAAATGTGGGGAGACATTAGTAGGTGAAGTGACCTGTAGGTACAACGGGACAGTTTTTTGTTGTCACGTACGGAAGACAGACTGACAGGCCATCCAGGTGAGGTATTTACGTAATTCCTTTAAGCAGCCTTCGTAAATATGGTTGTTGCCTAAGAGGAGTTAGAAACAGTACACTGACTGTCCTCACTCCGTATAGTAAGCCAACCATATGCTTAGGGTAATAGGATTTCTTTACTTTCACACTTTTAAACCTTAAAATCAAGCTAGCTAGGACAAAACAACCATAGAGTATGCAGCATTGTATAATATATAAAATATGTATATGATCTTCCTGGGCCTGGTTTGTGGCATATTGAATGGCTGTCTGGTAACCCAGGTAATCGGGTCAAATTACGTACTGTATGTCTCTTATTTTTTTCATACGACTAAGTATTTGTGTGGCAACTGGATTTTCCAAGTCATGGGAAAGTCACACAAATGCACATGCTCTGGCTATGCACACTGAAAATATCTGTTTAGAAATTCATCTTCATGGCTGGTTCATGTGTAAACAAATAAGTTATTTGTATGATACTTATCTTATTTTATATTATTTTTTAGATATTTTCTCAGTCCACTAACTTCCTACCTGCATTAAATAAAGAATTCTTTTCGGAAATACTTCTCTTCCTCCTGATGCGTCTTTGTGCACATCATTACAGCTTTCAATACGGTTTCCGTACTATATTGAAATTTGGTTTTTTTCTTCTTCTTAATAAAAGAAAATCCCAACTGATGAGTCCTTTTGGCAGAGGACGAAAAACGTTTATTGGGATGCCTACGGCCTACACGGCAGAAAATGTTAAATAAACTTTTTATTTTTGTTCTGTTTGTTTTTAGGTGTCTTCCATAAAAATATTTTTTTCCATTATTTTTTCCTTTTTCTTAAACCCCCGCCGAACATACTAACATGTCTATTTTTAATTTTTATTTTTATTTTTATGTATTTTATATATTTGCAAAATAGAGTATGATGACTGTTAGTTAGACATTTCCTAAGAGTTATATTGGAAATGTGGGGAGACATTAGTAGGTGAAGTGACCTGTAGGTACAACGGGACAGTTTTTTGTTGTCACGTACGGAAGACAGACTGACAGGCCATCCAGGTGAGGTATTTACGTAATTCCTTTAAGCAGCCTTCGTAAATATGGTTGTTGCCTAAGAGGAGTTAAAAACAGTACACTGACTGTCCTCACTCCGTATAGTAAGCCAACCATATGCTTAGGGTAATAGGATTTCTTTACTTTCACACTTTTAAACTTTAAAATCAAGCTAGCTAGGACAAAACAACCATAGTTTCTGTTCAAAATCTAGCGTCTAGCTTAGGCAGGTGTAAAAACTCCTCCATTCCCCAGGAGAGATGGCCGATATCTTTCATAATGGAGGACTTCGTGAGTACGTTGTGAGGTTTTTGCCCATAATAAGACCCAAGCTTATAGAACTGGGGGGATTTCCTGTCACGGATCTGAAGCGTTGTCGACACATTAATGCGCCTAATAGCTGGTGATCTGTGGATCGTCGCGTGGAGGATCAACAAACCATTTTTTTCCTGTTCCTCCTCCTCCATGTTTTCTGGGAGAGGTCCCTGCGGACCTTCCTTCCGCCGGATGCGTAACATCAGCTTACTCTGGAGCCAATTGGTCCCAAAATTATATGATAAGGATGTTTCAACGGCTCTGAGGCTGGATTGTTCAGGGGGATACCTCCATGTTTTCTGGGAGAGGTCCCTGCGGACCTTCCTTCCGCGGGATACGTAACATCAGCTTACTCTGGAGCCAATTGGTCCCAAAATTATATGATAAGGATGTTTCAACGGCTCTGAGGCTGGATTGTTCAGGGGGATACGCATCCTTCGGCTCTGGAGGGGGACCTCAGGGAAAACTGGAATGATAGCTTGTGAAGAGGGGTGGGTGTTGGTTGACTCGTCCACGGGTCACAAACATAAAACGTGTACCTGGGACGACTCCTCTATATACCTTTACCGTCTACTTTACGAGCTTAGTTAGTCACCCAACCCTTCACGTATCTATATATTAAGTTATAGCAAAAGTATCACATAGCCAAATAAGTTTTTGGAGTTTATGTATATAGTAGGCTGGGTATATTGTCCACTGGGAGAGCGGGAGACGCGGTGATCCACCAATATAGGTGAATTGCTAGTTTCCTGTTGTCCACTGTGACAAATTCCATAACGATGTATCGGTTATATATGTTTGTATGCAGCATTGTATAATATATAAAATATGTATATGATCTTCCTGGGCCTGGTTTGTGGCATATTGAATGGCTGTCTGGTAACCCAGGTAATCGGGTCAAATTACGTACTGTATGTCTCTTATTTTTTTCATACGACTAAGTATTTGTGTGGCAACTGGATTTTCCAAGTCATGGGAAAGTCACACAAATGCACATGCTCTGGCTATGCACACTGAAAATATCTGTTTAGAAATTCATCTTCATGGCTGGTTCATGTGTAAACAAATAAGTTATTTGTATGATACTTATCTTATTTTATATTATTTTTTAGATATTTTCTCAGTCCACTAATTTCCTACCTGCATTAAATAAAGAATTCTTTTCGGAAATACTTCTCTTCCTCCTGATGCGTCTTTGTGCACATCATTACAGCTTTCAATACGGTTTCCGTACTATATTGAAATTTGGTTTTTTTCTTCTTCTTAATAAAAGAAAATCCCAACTGATGAGTCCTTTTGGCAGAGGACGAAAAACGTTTATTGGGATGCCTACGGCCTACACGGCAGAAAATGTTAAATAAACTTTTTATTTTTGTTCTGTTTGTTTTTAGGTGTCTTCCATAAAAATATTTTTTTCCATTATTTTTTCCTTTTTCTTAAACCCCCGCCGAACATACTAACATGTCTATTTTTAATTTTTATTTTTATTTTTATGTATTTTATATATTTGCAAAATAGAGTATGATGACTGTTAGTTAGACATTTCCTAAGAGTTATATTGGAAATGTGGGGAGACATTAGTAGGTGAAGTGACCTGTAGGTACAACGGGACAGTTTTTTGTTGTCACGTACGGAAGACAGACTGACAGGCCATCCAGGTGAGGTATTTACGTAATTCCTTTAAGCAGCCTTCGTAAATATGGTTGTTGCCTAAGAGGAGTTAAAAACAGTACACTGACTGTCCTCACTCCGTATAGTAAGCCAACCATATGCTTAGGGTAATAGGATTTCTTTACTTTCACACTTTTAAACTTTAAAATCAAGCTAGCTAGGACAAAACAACCATAGTTTCTGTTCAAAATCTAGCGTCTAGCTTAGGCAGGTGTAAAAACTCCTCCATTCCCCAGGAGAGATGGCCGATATCTTTCATAATGGAGGACTTCGTGAGTACGTTGTGAGGTTTTTGCCCATAATAAGACCCAAGCTTATAGAACTGGGGGGATTTCCTGTCACGGATCTGAAGCGTTGTCGACACATTAATGCGCCTAATAGCTGGTGATCTGTGGATCGTCGCGTGGAGGATCAACAAACCATTTTTTTCCTGTTCCTCCTCCTCCATGTTTTCTGGGAGAGGTCCCTGCGGACCTTCCTTCCGCCGGATGCGTAACATCAGCTTACTCTGGAGCCAATTGGTCCCAAAATTATATGATAAGGATGTTTCAACGGCTCTGAGGCTGGATTGTTCAGGGGGATACCTCCATGTTTTCTGGGAGAGGTCCCTGCGGACCTTCCTTCCGCGGGATACGTAACATCAGCTTACTCTGGAGCCAATTGGTCCCAAAATTATATGATAAGGATGTTTCAACGGCTCTGAGGCTGGATTGTTCAGGGGGATACGCATCCTTCGGCTCTGGAGGGGGACCTCAGGGAAAACTGGAATGATAGCTTGTGAAGAGGGGTGGGTGTTGGTTGACTCGTCCACGGGTCACAAACATAAAACGTGTACCTGGGACGACTCCTCTATATACCTTTACCGTCTACTTTACGAGCTTAGTTAGTCACCCAACCCTTCACGTATCTATATATTAAGTTATAGCAAAAGTATCACATAGCCAAATAAGTTTTTGGAGTTTATGTATATAGTAGGCTGGGTATATTGTCCACTGGGAGAGCGGGAGACGCGGTGATCCACCAATATAGGTGAATTGCTAGTTTCCTGTTGTCCACTGTGACAAATTCCATAACGATGTATCGGTTATATATGTTTGTATGCAGCATTGTATAATATATAAAATATGTATATGATCTTCCTGGGCCTGGTTTGTGGCATATTGAATGGCTGTCTGGTAACCCAGGTAATCGGGTCAAATTACGTACTGTATGTCTCTTATTTTTTTCATACGACTAAGTATTTGTGTGGCAACTGGATTTTCCAAGTCATGGGAAAGTCACACAAATGCACATGCTCTGGCTATGCACACTGAAAATATCTGTTTAGAAATTCATCTTCATGGCTGGTTCATGTGTAAACAAATAAGTTATTTGTATGATACTTATCTTATTTTATATTATTTTTTAGATATTTTCTCAGTCCACTAACTTCCTACCTGCATTAAATAAAGAATTCTTTTCGGAAATACTTCTCTTCCTCCTGATGCGTCTTTGTGCACATCATTACAGCTTTCAATACGGTTTCCGTACTATATTGAAATTTGGTTTTTTTCTTCTTCTTAATAAAAGAAAATCCCAACTGATGAGTCCTTTTGGCAGAGGACGAAAAACGTTTATTGGGATGCCTACGGCCTACACGGCAGAAAATGTTAAATAAACTTTTTATTTTTGTTCTGTTTGTTTTTAGGTGTCTTCCATAAAAATATTTTTTTCCATTATTTTTTCCTTTTTCTTAAACCCCCGCCGAACATACTAACATGTCTATTTTTAATTTTTATTTTTATTTTTATGTATTTTATATATTTGCAAAATAGAGTATGATGACTGTTAGTTAGACATTTCCTAAGAGTTATATTGGAAATGTGGGGAGACATTAGTAGGTGAAGTGACCTGTAGGTACAACGGGACAGTTTTTTGTTGTCACGTACGGAAGACAGACTGACAGGCCATCCAGGTGAGGTATTTACGTAATTCCTTTAAGCAGCCTTCGTAAATATGGTTGTTGCCTAAGAGGAGTTAAAAACAGTACACTGACTGTCCTCACTCCGTATAGTAAGCCAACCATATGCTTAGGGTAATAGGATTTCTTTACTTTCACACTTTTAAACTTTAAAATCAAGCTAGCTAGGACAAAACAACCATAGTTTCTGTTCAAAATCTAGCGTCTAGCTTAGGCAGGTGTAAAAACTCCTCCATTCCCCAGGAGAGATGGCCGATATCTTTCATAATGGAGGACTTCGTGAGTACGTTGTGAGGTTTTTGCCCATAATAAGACCCAAGCTTATAGAACTGGGGGGATTTCCTGTCACGGATCTGAAGCGTTGTCGACACATTAATGCGCCTAATAGCTGGTGATCTGTGGATCGTCGCGTGGAGGATCAACAAACCATTTTTTTCCTGTTCCTCCTCCTCCATGTTTTCTGGGAGAGGTCCCTGCGGACCTTCCTTCCGCCGGATGCGTAACATCAGCTTACTCTGGAGCCAATTGGTCCCAAAATTATATGATAAGGATGTTTCAACGGCTCTGAGGCTGGATTGTTCAGGGGGATACCTCCATGTTTTCTGGGAGAGGTCCCTGCGGACCTTCCTTCCGCGGGATACGTAACATCAGCTTACTCTGGAGCCAATTGGTCCCAAAATTATATGATAAGGATGTTTCAACGGCTCTGAGGCTGGATTGTTCAGGGGGATACGCATCCTTCGGCTCTGGAGGGGGACCTCAGGGAAAACTGGAATGATAGCTTGTGAAGAGGGGTGGGTGTTGGTTGACTCGTCCACGGGTCACAAACATAAAACGTGTACCTGGGACGACTCCTCTATATACCTTTACCGTCTACTTTACGAGCTTAGTTAGTCACCCAACCCTTCACGTATCTATATATTAAGTTATAGCAAAAGTATCACATAGCCAAATAAGTTTTTGGAGTTTATGTATATAGTAGGCTGGGTATATTGTCCACTGGGAGAGCGGGAGACGCGGTGATCCACCAATATAGGTGAATTGCTAGTTTCCTGTTGTCCACTGTGACAAATTCCATAACGATGTATCGGTTATATATGTTTGTATGCAGCATTGTATAATATATAAAATATGTATATGATCTTCCTGGGCCTGGTTTGTGGCATATTGAATGGCTGTCTGGTAACCCAGGTAATCGGGTCAAATTACGTACTGTATGTCTCTTATTTTTTTCATACGACTAAGTATTTGTGTGGCAACTGGATTTTCCAAGTCATGGGAAAGTCACACAAATGCACATGCTCTGGCTATGCACACTGAAAATATCTGTTTAGAAATTCATCTTCATGGCTGGTTCATGTGTAAACAAATAAGTTATTTGTATGATACTTATCTTATTTTATATTATTTTTTAGATATTTTCTCAGTCCACTAACTTCCTACCTGCATTAAATAAAGAATTCTTTTCGGAAATACTTCTCTTCCTCCTGATGCGTCTTTGTGCACATCATTACAGCTTTCAATACGGTTTCCGTACTATATTGAAATTTGGTTTTTTTCTTCTTCTTAATAAAAGAAAATCCCAACTGATGAGTCCTTTTGGCAGAGGACGAAAAACGTTTATTGGGATGCCTACGGCCTACACGGCAGAAAATGTTAAATAAACTTTTTATTTTTGTTCTGTTTGTTTTTAGGTGTCTTCCATAAAAATATTTTTTTCCATTATTTTTTCCTTTTTCTTAAACCCCCGCCGAACATACTAACATGTCTATTTTTAATTTTTATTTTTATTTTTATGTATTTTATATATTTGCAAAATAGAGTATGATGACTGTTAGTTAGACATTTCCTAAGAGTTATATTGGAAATGTGGGGAGACATTAGTAGGTGAAGTGACCTGTAGGTACAACGGGACAGTTTTTTGTTGTCACGTACGGAAGACAGACTGACAGGCCATCCAGGTGAGGTATTTACGTAATTCCTTTAAGCAGCCTTCGTAAATATGGTTGTTGCCTAAGAGGAGTTAAAAACAGTACACTGACTGTCCTCACTCCGTATAGTAAGCCAACCATATGCTTAGGGTAATAGGATTTCTTTACTTTCACACTTTTAAACTTTAAAATCAAGCTAGCTAGGACAAAACAACCATAGTTTCTGTTCAAAATCTAGCGTCTAGCTTAGGCAGGTGTAAAAACTCCTCCATTCCCCAGGAGAGATGGCCGATATCTTTCATAATGGAGGACTTCGTGAGTACGTTGTGAGGTTTTTGCCCATAATAAGACCCAAGCTTATAGAACTGGGGGGATTTCCTGTCACGGATCTGAAGCGTTGTCGACACATTAATGCGCCTAATAGCTGGTGATCTGTGGATCGTCGCGTGGAGGATCAACAAACCATTTTTTTCCTGTTCCTCCTCCTCCATGTTTTCTGGGAGAGGTCCCTGCGGACCTTCCTTCCGCCGGATGCGTAACATCAGCTTACTCTGGAGCCAATTGGTCCCAAAATTATATGATAAGGATGTTTCAACGGCTCTGAGGCTGGATTGTTCAGGGGGATACCTCCATGTTTTCTGGGAGAGGTCCCTGCGGACCTTCCTTCCGCGGGATACGTAACATCAGCTTACTCTGGAGCCAATTGGTCCCAAAATTATATGATAAGGATGTTTCAACGGCTCTGAGGCTGGATTGTTCAGGGGGATACGCATCCTTCGGCTCTGGAGGGGGACCTCAGGGAAAACTGGAATGATAGCTTGTGAAGAGGGGTGGGTGTTGGTTGACTCGTCCACGGGTCACAAACATAAAACGTGTACCTGGGACGACTCCTCTATATACCTTTACCGTCTACTTTACGAGCTTAGTTAGTCACCCAACCCTTCACGTATCTATATATTAAGTTATAGCAAAAGTATCACATAGCCAAATAAGTTTTTGGAGTTTATGTATATAGTAGGCTGGGTATATTGTCCACTGGGAGAGCGGGAGACGCGGTGATCCACCAATATAGGTGAATTGCTAGTTTCCTGTTGTCCACTGTGACAAATTCCATAACGATGTATCGGTTATATATGTTTGTATGCAGCATTGTATAATATATAAAATATGTATATGATCTTCCTGGGCCTGGTTTGTGGCATATTGAATGGCTGTCTGGTAACCCAGGTAATCGGGTCAAATTACGTACTGTATGTCTCTTATTTTTTTCATACGACTAAGTATTTGTGTGGCAACTGGATTTTCCAAGTCATGGGAAAGTCACACAAATGCACATGCTCTGGCTATGCACACTGAAAATATCTGTTTAGAAATTCATCTTCATGGCTGGTTCATGTGTAAACAAATAAGTTATTTGTATGATACTTATCTTATTTTATATTATTTTTTAGATATTTTCTCAGTCCACTAACTTCCTACCTGCATTAAATAAAGAATTCTTTTCGGAAATACTTCTCTTCCTCCTGATGCGTCTTTGTGCACATCATTACAGCTTTCAATACGGTTTCCGTACTATATTGAAATTTGGTTTTTTTCTTCTTCTTAATAAAAGAAAATCCCAACTGATGAGTCCTTTTGGCAGAGGACGAAAAACGTTTATTGGGATGCCTACGGCCTACACGGCAGAAAATGTTAAATAAACTTTTTATTTTTGTTCTGTTTGTTTTTAGGTGTCTTCCATAAAAATATTTTTTTCCATTATTTTTTCCTTTTTCTTAAACCCCCGCCGAACATACTAACATGTCTATTTTTAATTTTTATTTTTATTTTTATGTATTTTATATATTTGCAAAATAGAGTATGATGACTGTTAGTTAGACATTTCCTAAGAGTTATATTGGAAATGTGGGGAGACATTAGTAGGTGAAGTGACCTGTAGGTACAACGGGACAGTTTTTTGTTGTCACGTACGGAAGACAGACTGACAGGCCATCCAGGTGAGGTATTTACGTAATTCCTTTAAGCAGCCTTCGTAAATATGGTTGTTGCCTAAGAGGAGTTAAAAACAGTACACTGACTGTCCTCACTCCGTATAGTAAGCCAACCATATGCTTAGGGTAATAGGATTTCTTTACTTTCACACTTTTAAACTTTAAAATCAAGCTAGCTAGGACAAAACAACCATAGTTTCTGTTCAAAATCTAGCGTCTAGCTTAGGCAGGTGTAAAAACTCCTCCATTCCCCAGGAGAGATGGCCGATATCTTTCATAATGGAGGACTTCGTGAGTACGTTGTGAGGTTTTTGCCCATAATAAGACCCAAGCTTATAGAACTGGGGGGATTTCCTGTCACGGATCTGAAGCGTTGTCGACACATTAATGCGCCTAATAGCTGGTGATCTGTGGATCGTCGCGTGGAGGATCAACAAACCATTTTTTTCCTGTTCCTCCTCCTCCATGTTTTCTGGGAGAGGTCCCTGCGGACCTTCCTTCCGCCGGATGCGTAACATCAGCTTACTCTGGAGCCAATTGGTCCCAAAATTATATGATAAGGATGTTTCAACGGCTCTGAGGCTGGATTGTTCAGGGGGATACCTCCATGTTTTCTGGGAGAGGTCCCTGCGGACCTTCCTTCCGCGGGATACGTAACATCAGCTTACTCTGGAGCCAATTGGTCCCAAAATTATATGATAAGGATGTTTCAACGGCTCTGAGGCTGGATTGTTCAGGGGGATACGCATCCTTCGGCTCTGGAGGGGGACCTCAGGGAAAACTGGAATGATAGCTTGTGAAGAGGGGTGGGTGTTGGTTGACTCGTCCACGGGTCACAAACATAAAACGTGTACCTGGGACGACTCCTCTATATACCTTTACCGTCTACTTTACGAGCTTAGTTAGTCACCCAACCCTTCACGTATCTATATATTAAGTTATAGCAAAAGTATCACATAGCCAAATAAGTTTTTGGAGTTTATGTATATAGTAGGCTGGGTATATTGTCCACTGGGAGAGCGGGAGACGCGGTGATCCACCAATATAGGTGAATTGCTAGTTTCCTGTTGTCCACTGTGACAAATTCCATAACGATGTATCGGTTATATATGTTTGTATGCAGCATTGTATAATATATAAAATATGTATATGATCTTCCTGGGCCTGGTTTGTGGCATATTGAATGGCTGTCTGGTAACCCAGGTAATCGGGTCAAATTACGTACTGTATGTCTCTTATTTTTTTCATACGACTAAGTATTTGTGTGGCAACTGGATTTTCCAAGTCATGGGAAAGTCACACAAATGCACATGCTCTGGCTATGCACACTGAAAATATCTGTTTAGAAATTCATCTTCATGGCTGGTTCATGTGTAAACAAATAAGTTATTTGTATGATACTTATCTTATTTTATATTATTTTTTAGATATTTTCTCAGTCCACTAACTTCCTACCTGCATTAAATAAAGAATTCTTTTCGGAAATACTTCTCTTCCTCCTGATGCGTCTTTGTGCACATCATTACAGCTTTCAATACGGTTTCCGTACTATATTGAAATTTGGTTTTTTTCTTCTTCTTAATAAAAGAAAATCCCAACTGATGAGTCCTTTTGGCAGAGGACGAAAAACGTTTATTGGGATGCCTACGGCCTACACGGCAGAAAATGTTAAATAAACTTTTTATTTTTGTTCTGTTTGTTTTTAGGTGTCTTCCATAAAAATATTTTTTTCCATTATTTTTTCCTTTTTCTTAAACCCCCGCCGAACATACTAACATGTCTATTTTTAATTTTTATTTTTATTTTTATGTATTTTATATATTTGCAAAATAGAGTATGATGACTGTTAGTTAGACATTTCCTAAGAGTTATATTGGAAATGTGGGGAGACATTAGTAGGTGAAGTGACCTGTAGGTACAACGGGACAGTTTTTTGTTGTCACGTACGGAAGACAGACTGACAGGCCATCCAGGTGAGGTATTTACGTAATTCCTTTAAGCAGCCTTCGTAAATATGGTTGTTGCCTAAGAGGAGTTAAAAACAGTACACTGACTGTCCTCACTCCGTATAGTAAGCCAACCATATGCTTAGGGTAATAGGATTTCTTTACTTTCACACTTTTAAACTTTAAAATCAAGCTAGCTAGGACAAAACAACCATAGTTTCTGTTCAAAATCTAGCGTCTAGCTTAGGCAGGTGTAAAAACTCCTCCATTCCCCAGGAGAGATGGCCGATATCTTTCATAATGGAGGACTTCGTGAGTACGTTGTGAGGTTTTTGCCCATAATAAGACCCAAGCTTATAGAACTGGGGGGATTTCCTGTCACGGATCTGAAGCGTTGTCGACACATTAATGCGCCTAATAGCTGGTGATCTGTGGATCGTCGCGTGGAGGATCAACAAACCATTTTTTTCCTGTTCCTCCTCCTCCATGTTTTCTGGGAGAGGTCCCTGCGGACCTTCCTTCCGCCGGATGCGTAACATCAGCTTACTCTGGAGCCAATTGGTCCCAAAATTATATGATAAGGATGTTTCAACGGCTCTGAGGCTGGATTGTTCAGGGGGATACCTCCATGTTTTCTGGGAGAGGTCCCTGCGGACCTTCCTTCCGCGGGATACGTAACATCAGCTTACTCTGGAGCCAATTGGTCCCAAAATTATATGATAAGGATGTTTCAACGGCTCTGAGGCTGGATTGTTCAGGGGGATACGCATCCTTCGGCTCTGGAGGGGGACCTCAGGGAAAACTGGAATGATAGCTTGTGAAGAGGGGTGGGTGTTGGTTGACTCGTCCACGGGTCACAAACATAAAACGTGTACCTGGGACGACTCCTCTATATACCTTTACCGTCTACTTTACGAGCTTAGTTAGTCACCCAACCCTTCACGTATCTATATATTAAGTTATAGCAAAAGTATCACATAGCCAAATAAGTTTTTGGAGTTTATGTATATAGTAGGCTGGGTATATTGTCCACTGGGAGAGCGGGAGACGCGGTGATCCACCAATATAGGTGAATTGCTAGTTTCCTGTTATCCACTGTGACAAATTCCATAACGATGTATCGGTTATATATGTTTGTATGCAGCATTGTATAATATATAAAATATGTATATGATCTTCCTGGGCCTGGTTTGTGGCATATTGAATGGCTGTCTGGTAACCCAGGTAATCGGGTCAAATTACGTACTGTATGTCTCTTATTTTTTTCATACGACTAAGTATTTGTGTGGCAACTGGATTTTCCAAGTCATGGGAAAGTCACACAAATGCACATGCTCTGGCTATGCACACTGAAAATATCTGTTTAGAAATTCATCTTCATGGCTGGTTCATGTGTAAACAAATAAGTTATTTGTATGATACTTATCTTATTTTATATTATTTTTTAGATATTTTCTCAGTCCACTAACTTCCTACCTGCATTAAATAAAGAATTCTTTTCGGAAATACTTCTCTTCCTCCTGATGCGTCTTTGTGCACATCATTACAGCTTTCAATACGGTTTCCGTACTATATTGAAATTTGGTTTTTTTCTTCTTCTTAATAAAAGAAAATCCCAACTGATGAGTCCTTTTGGCAGAGGACGAAAAACGTTTATTGGGATGCCTACGGCCTACACGGCAGAAAATGTTAAATAAACTTTTTATTTTTGTTCTGTTTGTTTTTAGGTGTCTTCCATAAAAATATTTTTTTCCATTATTTTTTCCTTTTTCTTAAACCCCCGCCGAACATACTAACATGTCTATTTTTAATTTTTATTTTTATTTTTATGTATTTTATATATTTGCAAAATAGAGTATGATGACTGTTAGTTAGACATTTCCTAAGAGTTATATTGGAAATGTGGGGAGACATTAGTAGGTGAAGTGACCTGTAGGTACAACGGGACAGTTTTTTGTTGTCACGTACGGAAGACAGACTGACAGGCCATCCAGGTGAGGTATTTACGTAATTCCTTTAAGCAGCCTTCGTAAATATGGTTGTTGCCTAAGAGGAGTTAAAAACAGTACACTGACTGTCCTCACTCCGTATAGTAAGCCAACCATATGCTTAGGGTAATAGGATTTCTTTACTTTCACACTTTTAAACTTTAAAATCAAGCTAGCTAGGACAAAACAACCATAGTTTCTGTTCAAAATCTAGCGTCTAGCTTAGGCAGGTGTAAAAACTCCTCCATTCCCCAGGAGAGATGGCCGATATCTTTCATAATGGAGGACTTCGTGAGTACGTTGTGAGGTTTTTGCCCATAATAAGACCCAAGCTTATAGAACTGGGGGGATTTCCTGTCACGGATCTGAAGCGTTGTCGACACATTAATGCGCCTAATAGCTGGTGATCTGTGGATCGTCGCGTGGAGGATCAACAAACCATTTTTTTCCTGTTCCTCCTCCTCCATGTTTTCTGGGAGAGGTCCCTGCGGACCTTCCTTCCGCCGGATGCGTAACATCAGCTTACTCTGGAGCCAATTGGTCCCAAAATTATATGATAAGGATGTTTCAACGGCTCTGAGGCTGGATTGTTCAGGGGGATACCTCCATGTTTTCTGGGAGAGGTCCCTGCGGACCTTCCTTCCGCGGGATACGTAACATCAGCTTACTCTGGAGCCAATTGGTCCCAAAATTATATGATAAGGATGTTTCAACGGCTCTGAGGCTGGATTGTTCAGGGGGATACGCATCCTTCGGCTCTGGAGGGGGACCTCAGGGAAAACTGGAATGATAGCTTGTGAAGAGGGGTGGGTGTTGGTTGACTCGTCCACGGGTCACAAACATAAAACGTGTACCTGGGACGACTCCTCTATATACCTTTACCGTCTACTTTACGAGCTTAGTTAGTCACCCAACCCTTCACGTATCTATATATTAAGTTATAGCAAAAGTATCACATAGCCAAATAAGTTTTTGGAGTTTATGTATATAGTAGGCTGGGTATATTGTCCACTGGGAGAGCGGGAGACGCGGTGATCCACCAATATAGGTGAATTGCTAGTTTCCTGTTGTCCACTGTGACAAATTCCATAACGATGTATCGGTTATATATGTTTGTATGCAGCATTGTATAATATATAAAATATGTATATGATCTTCCTGGGCCTGGTTTGTGGCATATTGAATGGCTGTCTGGTAACCCAGGTAATCGGGTCAAATTACGTACTGTATGTCTCTTATTTTTTTCATACGACTAAGTATTTGTGTGGCAACTGGATTTTCCAAGTCATGGGAAAGTCACACAAATGCACATGCTCTGGCTATGCACACTGAAAATATCTGTTTAGAAATTCATCTTCATGGCTGGTTCATGTGTAAACAAATAAGTTATTTGTATGATACTTATCTTATTTTATATTATTTTTTAGATATTTTCTCAGTCCACTAACTTCCTACCTGCATTAAATAAAGAATTCTTTTCGGAAATACTTCTCTTCCTCCTGATGCGTCTTTGTGCACATCATTACAGCTTTCAATACGGTTTCCGTACTATATTGAAATTTGGTTTTTTTCTTCTTCTTAATAAAAGAAAATCCCAACTGATGAGTCCTTTTGGCAGAGGACGAAAAACGTTTATTGGGATGCCTACGGCCTACACGGCAGAAAATGTTAAATAAACTTTTTATTTTTGTTCTGTTTGTTTTTAGGTGTCTTCCATAAAAATATTTTTTTCCATTATTTTTTCCTTTTTCTTAAACCCCCGCCGAACATACTAACATGTCTATTTTTAATTTTTATTTTTATTTTTATGTATTTTATATATTTGCAAAATAGAGTATGATGACTGTTAGTTAGACATTTCCTAAGAGTTATATTGGAAATGTGGGGAGACATTAGTAGGTGAAGTGACCTGTAGGTACAACGGGACAGTTTTTTGTTGTCACGTACGGAAGACAGACTGACAGGCCATCCAGGTGAGGTATTTACGTAATTCCTTTAAGCAGCCTTCGTAAATATGGTTGTTGCCTAAGAGGAGTTAAAAACAGTACACTGACTGTCCTCACTCCGTATAGTAAGCCAACCATATGCTTAGGGTAATAGGATTTCTTTACTTTCACACTTTTAAACTTTAAAATCAAGCTAGCTAGGACAAAACAACCATAGTTTCTGTTCAAAATCTAGCGTCTAGCTTAGGCAGGTGTAAAAACTCCTCCATTCCCCAGGAGAGATGGCCGATATCTTTCATAATGGAGGACTTCGTGAGTACGTTGTGAGGTTTTTGCCCATAATAAGACCCAAGCTTATAGAACTGGGGGGATTTCCTGTCACGGATCTGAAGCGTTGTCGACACATTAATGCGCCTAATAGCTGGTGATCTGTGGATCGTCGCGTGGAGGATCAACAAACCATTTTTTTCCTGTTCCTCCTCCTCCATGTTTTCTGGGAGAGGTCCCTGCGGACCTTCCTTCCGCCGGATGCGTAACATCAGCTTACTCTGGAGCCAATTGGTCCCAAAATTATATGATAAGGATGTTTCAACGGCTCTGAGGCTGGATTGTTCAGGGGGATACCTCCATGTTTTCTGGGAGAGGTCCCTGCGGACCTTCCTTCCGCGGGATACGTAACATCAGCTTACTCTGGAGCCAATTGGTCCCAAAATTATATGATAAGGATGTTTCAACGGCTCTGAGGCTGGATTGTTCAGGGGGATACGCATCCTTCGGCTCTGGAGGGGGACCTCAGGGAAAACTGGAATGATAGCTTGTGAAGAGGGGTGGGTGTTGGTTGACTCGTCCACGGGTCACAAACATAAAACGTGTACCTGGGACGACTCCTCTATATACCTTTACCGTCTACTTTACGAGCTTAGTTAGTCACCCAACCCTTCACGTATCTATATATTAAGTTATAGCAAAAGTATCACATAGCCAAATAAGTTTTTGGAGTTTATGTATATAGTAGGCTGGGTATATTGTCCACTGGGAGAGCGGGAGACGCGGTGATCCACCAATATAGGTGAATTGCTAGTTTCCTGTTGTCCACTGTGACAAATTCCATAACGATGTATCGGTTATATATGTTTGTATGCAGCATTGTATAATATATAAAATATGTATATGATCTTCCTGGGCCTGGTTTGTGGCATATTGAATGGCTGTCTGGTAACCCAGGTAATCGGGTCAAATTACGTACTGTATGTCTCTTATTTTTTTCATACGACTAAGTATTTGTGTGGCAACTGGATTTTCCAAGTCATGGGAAAGTCACACAAATGCACATGCTCTGGCTATGCACACTGAAAATATCTGTTTAGAAATTCATCTTCATGGCTGGTTCATGTGTAAACAAATAAGTTATTTGTATGATACTTATCTTATTTTATATTATTTTTTAGATATTTTCTCAGTCCACTAACTTCCTACCTGCATTAAATAAAGAATTCTTTTCGGAAATACTTCTCTTCCTCCTGATGCGTCTTTGTGCACATCATTACAGCTTTCAATACGGTTTCCGTACTATATCGAAATTTGGTTTTTTTCTTCTTCTTAATAAAAGAAAATCCCAACTGATGAGTCCTTTTGGCAGAGGACGAAAAACGTTTATTGGGATGCCTACGGCCTACACGGCAGAAAATGTTAAATAAACTTTTTATTTTTGTTCTGTTTGTTTTTAGGTGTCTTCCATAAAAATATTTTTTTCCATTATTTTTTCCTTTTTCTTAAACCCCCGCCGAACATACTAACATGTCTATTTTTAATTTTTATTTTTATTTTTATGTATTTTATATATTTGCAAAATAGAGTATGATGACTGTTAGTTAGACATTTCCTAAGAGTTATATTGGAAATGTGGGGAGACATTAGTAGGTGAAGTGACCTGTAGGTACAACGGGACAGTTTTTTGTTGTCACGTACGGAAGACAGACTGACAGGCCATCCAGGTGAGGTATTTACGTAATTCCTTTAAGCAGCCTTCGTAAATATGGTTGTTGCCTAAGAGGAGTTAAAAACAGTACACTGACTGTCCTCACTCCGTATAGTAAGCCAACCATATGCTTAGGGTAATAGGATTTCTTTACTTTCACACTTTTAAACTTTAAAATCAAGCTAGCTAGGACAAAACAACCATAGTTTCTGTTCAAAATCTAGCGTCTAGCTTAGGCAGGTGTAAAAACTCCTCCATTCCCCAGGAGAGATGGCCGATATCTTTCATAATGGAGGACTTCGTGAGTACGTTGTGAGGTTTTTGCCCATAATAAGACCCAAGCTTATAGAACTGGGGGGATTTCCTGTCACGGATCTGAAGCGTTGTCGACACATTAATGCGCCTAATAGCTGGTGATCTGTGGATCGTCGCGTGGAGGATCAACAAACCATTTTTTTCCTGTTCCTCCTCCTCCATGTTTTCTGGGAGAGGTCCCTGCGGACCTTCCTTCCGCCGGATGCGTAACATCAGCTTACTCTGGAGCCAATTGGTCCCAAAATTATATGATAAGGATGTTTCAACGGCTCTGAGGCTGGATTGTTCAGGGGGATACCTCCATGTTTTCTGGGAGAGGTCCCTGCGGACCTTCCTTCCGCGGGATACGTAACATCAGCTTACTCTGGAGCCAATTGGTCCCAAAATTATATGATAAGGATGTTTCAACGGCTCTGAGGCTGGATTGTTCAGGGGGATACGCATCCTTCGGCTCTGGAGGGGGACCTCAGGGAAAACTGGAATGATAGCTTGTGAAGAGGGGTGGGTGTTGGTTGACTCGTCCACGGGTCACAAACATAAAACGTGTACCTGGGACGACTCCTCTATATACCTTTACCGTCTACTTTACGAGCTTAGTTAGTCACCCAACCCTTCACGTATCTATATATTAAGTTATAGCAAAAGTATCACATAGCCAAATAAGTTTTTGGAGTTTATGTATATAGTAGGCTGGGTATATTGTCCACTGGGAGAGCGGGAGACGCGGTGATCCACCAATATAGGTGAATTGCTAGTTTCCTGTTGTCCACTGTGACAAATTCCATAACGATGTATCGGTTATATATGTTTGTATGCAGCATTGTATAATATATAAAATATGTATATGATCTTCCTGGGCCTGGTTTGTGGCATATTGAATGGCTGTCTGGTAACCCAGGTAATCGGGTCAAATTACGTACTGTATGTCTCTTATTTTTTTCATACGACTAAGTATTTGTGTGGCAACTGGATTTTCCAAGTCATGGGAAAGTCACACAAATGCACATGCTCTGGCTATGCACACTGAAAATATCTGTTTAGAAATTCATCTTCATGGCTGGTTCATGTGTAAACAAATAAGTTATTTGTATGATACTTATCTTATTTTATATTATTTTTTAGATATTTTCTCAGTCCACTAACTTCCTACCTGCATTAAATAAAGAATTCTTTTCGGAAATACTTCTCTTCCTCCTGATGCGTCTTTGTGCACATCATTACAGCTTTCAATACGGTTTCCGTACTATATTGAAATTTGGTTTTTTTCTTCTTCTTAATAAAAGAAAATCCCAACTGATGAGTCCTTTTGGCAGAGGACGAAAAACGTTTATTGGGATGCCTACGGCCTACACGGCAGAAAATGTTAAATAAACTTTTTATTTTTGTTCTGTTTGTTTTTAGGTGTCTTCCATAAAAATATTTTTTTCCATTATTTTTTCCTTTTTCTTAAACCCCCGCCGAACATACTAACATGTCTATTTTTAATTTTTATTTTTATTTTTATGTATTTTATATATTTGCAAAATAGAGTATGATGACTGTTAGTTAGACATTTCCTAAGAGTTATATTGGAAATGTGGGGAGACATTAGTAGGTGAAGTGACCTGTAGGTACAACGGGACAGTTTTTTGTTGTCACGTACGGAAGACAGACTGACAGGCCATCCAGGTGAGGTATTTACGTAATTCCTTTAAGCAGCCTTCGTAAATATGGTTGTTGCCTAAGAGGAGTTAAAAACAGTACACTGACTGTCCTCACTCCGTATAGTAAGCCAACCATATGCTTAGGGTAATAGGATTTCTTTACTTTCACACTTTTAAACTTTAAAATCAAGCTAGCTAGGACAAAACAACCATAGTTTCTGTTCAAAATCTAGCGTCTAGCTTAGGCAGGTGTAAAAACTCCTCCATTCCCCAGGAGAGATGGCCGATATCTTTCATAATGGAGGACTTCGTGAGTACGTTGTGAGGTTTTTGCCCATAATAAGACCCAAGCTTATAGAACTGGGGGGATTTCCTGTCACGGATCTGAAGCGTTGTCGACACATTAATGCGCCTAATAGCTGGTGATCTGTGGATCGTCGCGTGGAGGATCAACAAACCATTTTTTTCCTGTTCCTCCTCCTCCATGTTTTCTGGGAGAGGTCCCTGCGGACCTTCCTTCCGCCGGATGCGTAACATCAGCTTACTCTGGAGCCAATTGGTCCCAAAATTATATGATAAGGATGTTTCAACGGCTCTGAGGCTGGATTGTTCAGGGGGATACCTCCATGTTTTCTGGGAGAGGTCCCTGCGGACCTTCCTTCCGCGGGATACGTAACATCAGCTTACTCTGGAGCCAATTGGTCCCAAAATTATATGATAAGGATGTTTCAACGGCTCTGAGGCTGGATTGTTCAGGGGGATACGCATCCTTCGGCTCTGGAGGGGGACCTCAGGGAAAACTGGAATGATAGCTTGTGAAGAGGGGTGGGTGTTGGTTGACTCGTCCACGGGTCACAAACATAAAACGTGTACCTGGGACGACTCCTCTATATACCTTTACCGTCTACTTTACGAGCTTAGTTAGTCACCCAACCCTTCACGTATCTATATATTAAGTTATAGCAAAAGTATCACATAGCCAAATAAGTTTTTGGAGTTTATGTATATAGTAGGCTGGGTATATTGTCCACTGGGAGAGCGGGAGACGCGGTGATCCACCAATATAGGTGAATTGCTAGTTTCCTGTTGTCCACTGTGACAAATTCCATAACGATGTATCGGTTATATATGTTTGTATGCAGCATTGTATAATATATAAAATATGTATATGATCTTCCTGGGCCTGGTTTGTGGCATATTGAATGGCTGTCTGGTAACCCAGGTAATCGGGTCAAATTACGTACTGTATGTCTCTTATTTTTTTCATACGACTAAGTATTTGTGTGGCAACTGGATTTTCCAAGTCATGGGAAAGTCACACAAATGCACATGCTCTGGCTATGCACACTGAAAATATCTGTTTAGAAATTCATCTTCATGGCTGGTTCATGTGTAAACAAATAAGTTATTTGTATGATACTTATCTTATTTTATATTATTTTTTAGATATTTTCTCAGTCCACTAACTTCCTACCTGCATTAAATAAAGAATTCTTTTCGGAAATACTTCTCTTCCTCCTGATGCGTCTTTGTGCACATCATTACAGCTTTCAATACGGTTTCCGTACTATATTGAAATTTGGTTTTTTTCTTCTTCTTAATAAAAGAAAATCCCAACTGATGAGTCCTTTTGGCAGAGGACGAAAAACGTTTATTGGGATGCCTACGGCCTACACGGCAGAAAATGTTAAATAAACTTTTTATTTTTGTTCTGTTTGTTTTTAGGTGTCTTCCATAAAAATATTTTTTTCCATTATTTTTTCCTTTTTCTTAAACCCCCGCCGAACATACTAACATGTCTATTTTTAATTTTTATTTTTATTTTTATGTATTTTATATATTTGCAAAATAGAGTATGATGACTGTTAGTTAGACATTTCCTAAGAGTTATATTGGAAATGTGGGGAGACATTAGTAGGTGAAGTGACCTGTAGGTACAACGGGACAGTTTTTTGTTGTCACGTACGGAAGACAGACTGACAGGCCATCCAGGTGAGGTATTTACGTAATTCCTTTAAGCAGCCTTCGTAAATATGGTTGTTGCCTAAGAGGAGTTAAAAACAGTACACTGACTGTCCTCACTCCGTATAGTAAGCCAACCATATGCTTAGGGTAATAGGATTTCTTTACTTTCACACTTTTAAACTTTAAAATCAAGCTAGCTAGGACAAAACAACCATAGTTTCTGTTCAAAATCTAGCGTCTAGCTTAGGCAGGTGTAAAAACTCCTCCATTCCCCAGGAGAGATGGCCGATATCTTTCATAATGGAGGACTTCGTGAGTACGTTGTGAGGTTTTTGCCCATAATAAGACCCAAGCTTATAGAACTGGGGGGATTTCCTGTCACGGATCTGAAGCGTTGTCGACACATTAATGCGCCTAATAGCTGGTGATCTGTGGATCGTCGCGTGGAGGATCAACAAACCATTTTTTTCCTGTTCCTCCTCCTCCATGTTTTCTGGGAGAGGTCCCTGCGGACCTTCCTTCCGCCGGATGCGTAACATCAGCTTACTCTGGAGCCAATTGGTCCCAAAATTATATGATAAGGATGTTTCAACGGCTCTGAGGCTGGATTGTTCAGGGGGATACCTCCATGTTTTCTGGGAGAGGTCCCTGCGGACCTTCCTTCCGCGGGATACGTAACATCAGCTTACTCTGGAGCCAATTGGTCCCAAAATTATATGATAAGGATGTTTCAACGGCTCTGAGGCTGGATTGTTCAGGGGGATACGCATCCTTCGGCTCTGGAGGGGGACCTCAGGGAAAACTGGAATGATAGCTTGTGAAGAGGGGTGGGTGTTGGTTGACTCGTCCACGGGTCACAAACATAAAACGTGTACCTGGGACGACTCCTCTATATACCTTTACCGTCTACTTTACGAGCTTAGTTAGTCACCCAACCCTTCACGTATCTATATATTAAGTTATAGCAAAAGTATCACATAGCCAAATAAGTTTTTGGAGTTTATGTATATAGTAGGCTGGGTATATTGTCCACTGGGAGAGCGGGAGACGCGGTGATCCACCAATATAGGTGAATTGCTAGTTTCCTGTTGTCCACTGTGACAAATTCCATAACGATGTATCGGTTATATATGTTTGTATGCAGCATTGTATAATATATAAAATATGTATATGATCTTCCTGGGCCTGGTTTGTGGCATATTGAATGGCTGTCTGGTAACCCAGGTAATCGGGTCAAATTACGTACTGTATGTCTCTTATTTTTTTCATACGACTAAGTATTTGTGTGGCAACTGGATTTTCCAAGTCATGGGAAAGTCACACAAATGCACATGCTCTGGCTATGCACACTGAAAATATCTGTTTAGAAATTCATCTTCATGGCTGGTTCATGTGTAAACAAATAAGTTATTTGTATGATACTTATCTTATTTTATATTATTTTTTAGATATTTTCTCAGTCCACTAACTTCCTACCTGCATTAAATAAAGAATTCTTTTCGGAAATACTTCTCTTCCTCCTGATGCGTCTTTGTGCACATCATTACAGCTTTCAATACGGTTTCCGTACTATATTGAAATTTGGTTTTTTTCTTCTTCTTAATAAAAGAAAATCCCAACTGATGAGTCCTTTTGGCAGAGGACGAAAAACGTTTATTGGGATGCCTACGGCCTACACGGCAGAAAATGTTAAATAAACTTTTTATTTTTGTTCTGTTTGTTTTTAGGTGTCTTCCATAAAAATATTTTTTTTCCATTATTTTTTCCTTTTTCTTAAACCCCCGCCGAACATACTAACATGTCTATTTTTAATTTTTATTTTTATTTTTATGTATTTTATATATTTGCAAAATAGAGTATGATGACTGTTAGTTAGACATTTCCTAAGAGTTATATTGGAAATGTGGGGAGACATTAGTAGGTGAAGTGACCTGTAGGTACAACGGGACAGTTTTTTGTTGTCACGTACGGAAGACAGACTGACAGGCCATCCAGGTGAGGTATTTACGTAATTCCTTTAAGCAGCCTTCGTAAATATGGTTGTTGCCTAAGAGGAGTTAAAAACAGTACACTGACTGTCCTCACTCCGTATAGTAAGCCAACCATATGCTTAGGGTAATAGGATTTCTTTACTTTCACACTTTTAAACCTTAAAATCAAGCTAGCTAGGACAAAACAACCATAGTTTCTGTTCAAAATCTAGCGTCTAGCTTAGGCAGGTGTAAAAACTCCTCCATTCCCCAGGAGAGATGGCCGATATCTTTCATAATGGAGGACTTCGTGAGTACGTTGTGAGGTTTTTGCCCATAATAAGACCCAAGCTTATAGAACTGGGGGGATTTCCTGTCACGGATCTGAAGCGTTGTCGACACATTAATGCGCCTAATAGCTGGTGATCTGTGGATCGTCGCGTGGAGGATCAACAAACCATTTTTTTCCTGTTCCTCCTCCTCCATGTTTTCTGGGAGAGGTCCCTGCGGACCTTCCTTCCGCCGGATGCGTAACATCAGCTTACTCTGGAGCCAATTGGTCCCAAAATTATATGATAAGGATGTTTCAACGGCTCTGAGGCTGGATTGTTCAGGGGGATACCTCCATGTTTTCTGGGAGAGGTCCCTGCGGACCTTCCTTCCGCGGGATACGTAACATCAGCTTACTCTGGAGCCAATTGGTCCCAAAATTATATGATAAGGATGTTTCAACGGCTCTGAGGCTGGATTGTTCAGGGGGATACGCATCCTTCGGCTCTGGAGGGGGACCTCAGGGAAAACTGGAATGATAGCTTGTGAAGAGGGGTGGGTGTTGGTTGACTCGTCCACGGGTCACAAACATAAAACGTGTACCTGGGACGACTCCTCTATATACCTTTACCGTCTACTTTACGAGCTTAGTTAGTCACCCAACCCTTCACGTATCTATATATTAAGTTATAGCAAAAGTATCACATAGCCAAATAAGTTTTTGGAGTTTATGTATATAGTAGGCTGGGTATATTGTCCACTGGGAGAGCGGGAAACGCGGTGATCCACCAATATAGGTGAATTGCTAGTTTCCTGTTGTCCACTGTGACAAATTCCATAACGATGTATCGGTTATATATGTTTGTATGCAGCATTGTATAATATATAAAATATGTATATGATCTTCCTGGGCCTGGTTTGTGGCATATTGAATGGCTGTCTGGTAACCCAGGTAATCGGGTCAAATTACGTACTGTATGTCTCTTATTTTTTTCATACGACTAAGTATTTGTGTGGCAACTGGATTTTCCAAGTCATGAGAATGTCACACAAATGCACATGCTCTGGCTATGCACACTGAAAATATCTGTTTAGAAATTCATCTTCATGGCTGGTTCATGTGTAAACAAATAAGTTATTTGTATGATACTTATCTTATTTTATATTATTTTTTAGATATTTTCTCAGTCCACTAACTTCCTACCTGCATTAAATAAAGAATTCTTTTCGGAAATACTTCTCTTCCTCCTGATGCGTCTTTGTGCACATCATTACAGCTTTCAATACGGTTTCCGTACTATATTGAAATTTGGTTTTTTTCTTCTTCTTAATAAAAGAAAAT